>CATIWK010177902.1:0-11548 GCA_949634005.1 Mallotus japonicus
ACTATCACCTCTGTCTATTTTCCTTAATTAGTATATGATACTAATAGTGGGAGGTAGTGAGTCTCATACTACTTGATATGAGATATTAGAGTATGGATACTAACATGATGGGTGAATTGAACGATGATGTTAGATTTGTGACTACGTGGATATTCACTTATAGCCAACAATCATAATCTAGGTCATAATGGTGGATATAGTCCTTTGACCTGAGGTGACACAGTCATCACATTTGAGTGGTTAGGGTTTATTACCGCTTACATACTTCTGTTAATCACACATGGGTATATGGCATGTGATAGCTCTAATCGATTAATTGTAGGGATGAGTGATCAGCCAAGATGGGATTCATTGCTTGTAGTGAACCGGGAAAAGATCCTATGCTATCTAAGTTCTTTCTTAATGAATAAGTTCCTGGCCAGGACAAACATGACACGAATTGAAAGAGTTTCAGTGATTGTTATGTTTTATCAAGAATTAGGACTTGAGATGAGTTCATAAGATATAATTATTAGAGTTTGACTAAACCATGACTTTAGGCTATATCGAGATCTTCTAATGAAGGGATTTTAATGCACGGTAATTATGACTAAAAGGTTCATGTGAATTAATATATGCATTCATTTCTAATTGGGTAGTTGTGATATCGATGCTAGGGGTCACTCATAACTTATGAGAACTAAATGTGCATAATTAGGATTTTCACATTTAAACTTGAAAGGAGTTTCAAATAATATCAAATGTTGATATTATCTTCTCATTGCCAATTAGACATGAACCTAGTAAGTCACACCTAAAAGAGTTTCACCGAATCACCACTAACATTAATCTAATTATTGATTAAAGAGTTTAATCAATTAATTAAGATTAATATAATTGGATTTATGCTTTAAACAATGATTCTCGCATATCATGAAATCTAATTCAAACAAGGGTAATTATTAATTTATACTTAATTAATATGAGATATTAATTAAAGTATTAAATTAATAATATATGTTGTTTCTAATTAGACTTGTATTAATGGCCCAAGAAATTTGGGCCTAGGCCCAAAAGAGTTTTGGACCAAAGATTAATCCAAGATATTGAGAAGACCCATGAGTCTTATCTAGGCCCATTTGTATGATGGATTGGGCTTGGGCCAAGTGTTGGCCCAATTACCAAGCCCAAGTCCATACATAAATGATATGGTCAAATTTGTCATGTTAGGCATACATTATCCTTTATGTGTATATTATTGACTATGGATGTGATAAGATGTATATCACATTGGTATGTCCAAAGAATGTATGTAGACACAATACATGGGATGTATTAATTCTTTACACACCTTTTTATACATTAGTTAGATATACAACTTGCATACTTATCATGACAAGTTGTATACTTATCATGTGTTTAGGGTTTGCTTTTTCAATATATAAATACATAACCTAAGATATGTTCTAAGGTTAGAGAGTTTATGTAGAGACACAAAAGGAGAGAAACACATACAAAAAAATAAACCCTAAGAGTTCTTGCAAAGATTAAAATTAGTGCAAGTTTTGTGAGGTTCATTAGAGAGGATACTTGCTACTAATCCAATCTAAGCAAGAAGAAGATTTGGTGAAGCTTTGGTATTTCAAGATAGAGGCCTAAAATTTAAGAGCCTAGAGCATTTGATTCAAGAGGTGAATCTAACTACATCAAAGCTTGTAGATAACTATTGTGGTCTACATTAAACTTAGGAGTTTGTAAGTATTCTTAAACTTAGAATTCCTAGGTTGATGTTTATATGTGTTTTTTGCTATTTAGCTATGTGTAAAATGCAAAATGGATCTATGGGAAAGGAAATCTTCCTGTTATGAAGGGTTATGCAAGTGAAAATTTTAAAATTTCACGTTATTTAAGGCTTGTGCCCACCACACATGAAAGTTGCATAACCATTTCCTAACAATATTATCCTTGATTAGTTAATTCTACCTAAGGTCATTAAGTATGTGACTTGATAGTAAAACTCTTAGGTGATACTTGAATTCTGACCTAAATATCCTTAGTTGATCATTATTGTGGGAACAACAATGAATAAAGACTAGTATGAGGTTGACTGATGATTATGTTTTACTGATCATTGTCATAAGTGATTCTCATCACAGTAGTATTATTTCAGTCCTCTGACCTGAAATCACCATGGTTTCCTGCATAGCAAGTTCTATGTTTTAACAGATTCTTACATCATCTTTAACAGGGTGGTTGTCGGGTCATTTTTTCAAAACCCTGATAGCCGATGATGAAAAAGATAAAATATCTCATTAGACAAACAATTTGATGAAGAGAATTAAGAATCAAGCTATTTCAAAACCCACCGAGCCACTAAAACCTTACTCGATCACCAATTACACCGTTTTAAGACCTAACCAAACCCCGATCAAACCTTAACCCTACCCTTTTATTATTGAGAAAGAAGTTTGAGAAGAATAATCAGAGAGAAGTTCACCCGAGTCGTGTCTTCTAAACCAATAAGTACATTCCTATGTAAGGGCTATTTATAGTCTGTATTCTGTAGTTTTCAATCTGTTTTTGATTCCTGAAGCTTCAGTTTAACCTCTAGAAGCCCTGAGAACAAAAGTCAAACTTTGGTCAACGAAACTTTTTAGTGGTCAAACAGAGCTCTCGAAGTTGAATTTCAGTCTGAAACTGTCTTCTAAAATTCTAGAGTGTCAATAGGTCCCATTTGGAAAAAAGTCAAAATTTAACCTCCGATGGTCAGACCGGGCCCTACAACTGTCTGCCTCTCCTTATCCTTATCCAAAAAAGGACACTTTTCAAAAAGGTGCTTTCCAAGTTTGGAATATACTAGGTCAAGTGTCACTATATTAGAGGGAGAGTATATACTATTATCTAATAACCTTGAATATTTAAGGGAATTTACACAAAATGCCACTACTTATATTTGCCTATTAATAGAAGCTTTAAGGAAGCTTTTGGGGAGGCTTTTACCACTTCAAAAAAGGGGAGATTCCAGCACAAAAACCCAAAAAATCACTCTCCAAAATAACCTTAGAAATTAGGAAAATTTTGGGAAAATAAGAGGAAATAATGCCAAAATTTCTCTAGACCTAATTTCTCTCAATTTTCTTCTCAAATTTCTCTCAAAAAATCAATCACTTAAATTCAAAACCTAGCTCCAGCAAACCAATTCCATACAAATCAAAACCAAATTTAAGCCTAGATTCACCTAAAAAACCCATTCCCCTTTTAGTTCAATCTCAATTCTCTATAATCAATTGGTGTTTCTTAGTGAGTTCTTGCCCAAATTCTGAGGCTCAACACTTTCAAAAACATCATTCTCATTGATTCTCATCTTATTTATGGGGTTTAGGTCATTAAAATTGAGTTTTGTAAGCAAAGAAGGGAAAATCCACACTATTCAGACATGAACAGCCGAATTTGGCCCATAAACAGCCAAACCAGCTATTAGTGGTCCAAATTCAACTACTAAGGGCTCTCAAACCAACTGTTGGAGGTCCCAAATCAAGCTATTCTGGCCCCAAATCTGGTTGTTCGTCCCTCTTCATCCCAAATGACTCTGATGATGGTTTTAGGGTTTCTAATGGTTTATACTTGCTTGAGTATGATTCTAAACCAACCTAGGATGATGGAATTTATGTGTTTTAACTTATTTTTCTATTTTAAATGATTTTTCTATTATCTTTCTTTTATTCCTAAAAACTCTTTTCAAAGTGCTTTAAAGTGTGATCCTTGTTCTTGTTTTGGTTTGATGATTGTGATTGTGTTTGTTGATGTTTATGTCAAATCAAATTGAATATTTCGATGATTATCTTTGTGATTTAAGGTTAATTTTGGTTTTTATTTTGATGTATATTCTTTTTTAAAGCCTTGTTTAATGCATTTTGTGCATGTTTGTTGCTTGATTATGCTTAATCATGCTTTGGTTATTGTTGTGCTATTGCTGAGATATAAATGTGCATACTTTGTGTTCTAATTTAGGATTTTTATAGTTTATGTGTCATTTTGGTTCTGTTTTTCATCATGAATAATAATTTATGCATCTTGTTAATTTTGGGATCATTTATGAGCATTCATGTGCGTAGCTAGCGTTCATAGTGGTTATGGTTATCATCTTGGACACAAGTACCTTACTTGTGTGTTTTTATTTCAATTTTAGAGTCTTATGGGTCTTTATTTTTGTATTTCATGCTTTGGTTGAGTCAATTTTGTGTTGATTTTAAGTTTATGTGTTAAATATAGCTCTTAAATGCTATTTGTGCTTATTTAGTGTCTATAACCTAATGCAAGTCTTATTTCTTGTCATTTTTTATGTCTATTTCATATTTAATATTATTTCCATGTCTCTACTAGCCTTTTCTCTTCTCTTATTTATACTATACTACAAATTCTCTACTTCTCTCTCAATTTCTCTTGTATTATTGCATTATCATGCATTCATGTGCCTTTATGCATATCATTTTCTTGATGCATATCACTATCATACGTGTGCTCATTTTTAGATCCTTTAGATGCATACTTGCATGCTTCCCGGCTTGTATCACTTGCATACTTGCATGCTTCCCGAATTTGCGTCACTTTGTATGCTTCCCGGCTTGCATCATGCATCATACTTTGCATGCACCCCAGATTTATTTAATGCTTGTGGGAGCATGCATTACATTAGCATCATCCATTGCATTATATATACCTTTTGTTATCAATCTCAAGATCTCAATCTCAAGCTAATAACTCTTACTAACATTTATTTTTATTGCAATTTACTTTTCAAGCATTTTATTTATTCTCCAAATATTATATACTGCTCATATTATTATCATGATCTCAATCTCTACACTCAATCCTTATTTCTCTTCATTTTTTTTATGTCTTATTTATGTTTTTAATAATTTTGTATTTTATTATTTGCAATCTCTACTCCTACACCTTCTTCTTTATTTATTTGCTTAATTTGTAATTTTATTATTACATGTTCTTTTTAATATTGTTCATGCTCTATTACATCAAAATTTCCTTTTATTTTTATTGGTGTTTTATTTAGTGTCATAAACCAGAAATAAACAAAAAATAAACTAAAGTGTTTTTGTTGTTTTATTGGGTAATTAATCTTTTATGGTTAATAAAGTGGCATCTTTTGCACTTGTTTCTCAAATCCCTTTTCAATAAATAAATCCTAATTCATTTTCCCTCTTTTTACTTAAATATGGAGTTTTGCATTTTCTTTAATAAAATTTATCATTTTTCATGGTAAGTTTAATTTTTGCTTTG
The DNA here is from genome assembly GCA_949634005.1 of Mallotus japonicus. Classification (NCBI taxonomy): domain Eukaryota; kingdom Viridiplantae; phylum Streptophyta; class Magnoliopsida; order Malpighiales; family Euphorbiaceae; genus Mallotus; species Mallotus japonicus. Next base: position 5,278 of record CATIWK010177902.1, read on the forward strand.
TTCTTCAATAATATTAACATGTTTTTTTGTACTTTATTTGTGTTTTGGTTATGTTCTTTGTTGATCACAAAGATCATCCAAATGCAAGGATATGGATCACAATTTCCTTTTTTTTTTAGTTTTTCAAATAAAACAATTTAATTACGTGTTCAATAATTTATGATGTAGGAAATGTCCATCCAAGGTACAAAATTCATATTTTGAGGCCTAACTTGATGGAAACTCATATTGTAAATTAATGGTTCATATAATTAATCAAATGATAATTTTAAATGCTTTTCTAAAATCCTTTTTATTTAGAATCCATTTTCAAACATTTTTCATTTATTTTGGTTTTTTAAACTATTTTTCTATTTAAATTTTCAAAGTTATTCATTTTAATTTCTTTTTAAAGCTAAATTCATTTTTAAAGCATTTTATTTTCTTTATTTTGGTTCTTAAAATTATTTTCTTTCATTTTTCAAATAAAATGTTTTATTGCCTCGAAACTCGGAATATGGAGCGCCATCATGGAGAGGATATTCGCGAAATGTGTTAGCCATTCTCATCTCCCTTCTCTTTTTATTTATTTCTTTTATTGCTTTTATTTATTTTACATACTTCTTGATTAGCATGCATATGTTTGTTCATAATATGATTTTTGCCATAATTACCATGCCATGGGTAAATTGCTTGCTTTGTTATTTATATTTGCCATGTTCACATATTTTATTATGATTCATGTTTAAAATAATTGTGTGCTATTATTATGTCATGAAGACATACCATGTTATGTATATTAGTTTAGCATTTACCATGACCATGCATCATTTTATTATTATGTCATTTTGCCATGTCCATGCATCATTTTTTCATATTGCTATGTGCTTGTGTGTATAATATTGTGCTTATATTTGCATGTAGAAGTTGATGTATAATAGTACAAGAGAACAAAAAAAAATTGTCATAAAAACAAAACAATAATAACAAATTGTTAAAAAATAACAAAAAAATTAACAAACATCAACTAAATTAATAAAAAACACACATTACACACAAAAAATAGAAATAACAAAAAACAACAGAAACAAAACAAAAATATATCATAAAAATTAAACAACAAAAATAAATAAACAACAAACAAAAAAACCATTTAATCAAAATACAACAGTAAACTGTTTATAAAAAAACAAAATAATAAAAAATAAAAAATATAACTTAAAGCAAACATCAAGTTTCTTAGAAGTGCATTCATCAAACATCAACTTCCTCTTCAAAGACGAAGGAGAATGAGAAACTTTCTTCTTCACCAAAGATGGAGAAGGATAAACTCCTTTCTCTAAACTACTCTTTAAACGAGTAACAACTTTTGAATAAACACTATAAATAAAATCTTTACCCATATTTACTAATTTAAATAACAAAATAAACCAAAAATTAGGATAAAAACAGATAACAAAATAAAAATAAAATAACAAGCAAGTTGAAAATGAGAAGAAATTAAAATATAAAAACCTAAAAAATGAGAAAAAATGTCAAGAAACCGAAATAACAAAAACAAGAGAGCCAACCGTCACAAAACGAAAGAATAAAAGAAACATAGCGCGCAAAAGTTTAAAAAAAAAATTGAAAAAACGAATGGGCCGGGCCCACGAATGAAAACAAACTAATTAAATCATATTCTAAATTTTCCTCTTTAAATTTGTCAAATTATACAACTCAGCCTGATTAGGCCAGGCCCACTTCTATAATTGGACTTTAATTAGCAGTAACAGCTCTATCGGGTGTGCATTCGATTGGTTCGGTCGGTTTTAAAATATTTTTTAACCTAACTGAATTAATCAAACCGAAATAAATTTAAAATTGAACCGAACTGAAATTTTTAAAATGAAAACCGAATCAACCGAAATAACCGAAATTTTTTAAAATATCAATTATTTTAATTTTTTATTACATTATTATAATACTTAAAAATTAAAAAAATAAAAAAATTTATTAAAATTCAGTTTACCGAATGTTTTGAATAAAAAACCAAATCAAACCGAATCAAAATTTAGTTTGGTTCGATTCAATTCAAAAAAATTAAAATTTTTTCTTTTGTTTAACCGAACCCAACCAAATTAGATGGTTCGAATTACCGTTCAGTTAATTCGAAAGACTTGCACACCCGTAATTGGTGCAGACTGAATAGACTGTAAAAAACTTCAAATTAAAGTTGCCCGCCTTGTTATAAAAAATAAGAAATAAAACTTGCCCGCCAAAACAATGAAAACAACACAGTAAAATTCAGGAATTCAAGTTCCATTCAATGAAAATAACCCTTAAAAGTCCAACCCAATCTGCTTGCAAACACAATAAATCCGATGCAATACTTAGAGGAATAGAGAAAGGACTAATATCGGTGGACCGGTGGACGGAGGAAAGTCAGGTGTACTTCCTGACGCACCTTCACTCCGACCATACAAAGGGCTTGACCTCCGCATGGGCAAAAGGCCCTCTCTTCTGCTCAAGGCTAACAGCCAGCCTCTTTCTTTCCAAATTCCCAGACTTCGACCTCTCCCTGATTTGCGCTCTCGATATCGGCGTTTGGCATTCCTTTTCTGTTGTCTCCCCCTCCTCTGGATCACAGACTGCTCTCCAAGTTATGGCCATCGGTGCTCATCACTGCCCTGGTAATTCTTCTTCCTTTTCTTTTTGTGTTAATTATTGCTTTTATGCTGTTTGGTTTTATGTCTCAATGAATATAATATATAACATATTCCGAATTTTTTTGGGTGTAACAGGTGCAGTTATGTTCTTGTTTCGAGGAGATTTTGGTTGCCTTTTGTATACTGGTGATTTTCGATGGGAGGCAACAAGTGAAAGGGCGAAAACAGAGAAGAACATGCTTCTCAATGCTCTTAAAGATGATACAGTTGACATTCTTTACTTGGACAATACATATTGTAATCCTTCTTTTGATTTCCCTCCTCGACATGTTGCTGCCCAGCAGGTTAAGTTACTTGCACGCATTTTGTTTTTCAACAATTGAGCTCATTTTTGTGCATTTTAATGATCCCATCATTCACTTGATTGCTTGTAAATTGTGGGTAAAGAAACAACCGCAATGAAACAATTTGAAATATTTAATGGATTTAAAAGATAAGAGGAAAGAGAGAGAAGTAAAGCATGTGAAGTTGTTTTGACTGCTGCAATAGATGAATGAACCAGCAATTGAAAATATGCAAATGGTAAGGAATCTGCAAAGTCTGACATATTGTTGTTGAAAGATTGTAAATGCTTAGATAATGGAAGATGGGTGGTTTTTGAAGTAAAGCAGAATGTTGCTTATTGTAAGGAAATGCTTTCTCACATTTTCAAGTAGAGGGAAATGGATGAAAAGTTCTTAAATGTGACGAGAACTGAGAAATGAAGAAATATCTATCAGAGCGTGTGAAAAGCCGTGATTATTTTTTATTATATCAGTACTCCACGAGAGCAAGTCCTGAACAATCTTATTTCTTCTTGCTGGTTTAAATGGCTGGTAACAGGTTGTTGATATTATTGCATCCTATCCAGATCATGACATTATCATTGGGATTGACTCTTTGGGGAAAGAAGATCTCTTACTTCACATTTCACGTATGCTTAATATAAAGGTTCGTTCACTGTCAATGTTCATCGCAAATTAATCTTCTTACTTGTGTAATATCAAAATGATCTTTGGCAAAATAGCAGATCCTATGATTTTGCATATCCAACAAGTTTTGTTTTTGTTTTTGTTAAAAAAAAAAAATCTTGTTTACTGATATTAAACACTTGCGTTTTCTTGTTCTTCTACATTGGAGTGGATTAATGATCTAGATGCAGATGTTTTATCCTAAAATATTTCTTGTTTGGTTTCTTGATCTAATATTCTAGTTTCTGTAATGAAAGATCTGGGTGTGGCCGGAACGCTTGCAAACCATGCATCTCCTTGGGTTCTATGGCATGTTCACAACTAAAACTTCTCTAACTAGAGTGCGAGCTGTTCCTCGTTACAGTTTCAGCATCAACACTTTAGAGGAGTTAAATAAAATGCACCCAACAGTTGGAATAATGCCATCTGGTCTTCCTTGGGTGGTAAAACCTACTAAAGGAGAGGACAATCTTTTTGGCTCCTTTCTCACATCTCACTTCAAAAAGCAAAAGTTGAGCGGAAATGGTGGGTCTGGGGCTGAAACTGATATGCTGAATGGAAGTGTTTGCTCTGTCAAAAGGTTTCATCAGTACATTTATTCGGTTCCATACTCTGATCACTCTTGCTTTTCGGAGATAGAGGAGTTCATTACGCTTGTCAAGCCAACTAGCATGAAAGGGATCGTGTCCTCAGCATCTTGTTATGTCGACCCTCTTTACTATTTTGGCCGTCTTTGTCTGGGAAACTGGTCATGTCAGAGCCTTCACTATAACCATAAGCATGAAGAGAAAGAGGGAGGCAAAAGAGTAGCTGATAACCACACCAAATATTATTATGGGAACTACAAATCCGTTGAGGCATCGAGGAAAAGGAGAGGAAGGGTGAGCAGGGTTAGGGCATTAAGAAGAGTACGCCATGGTGCCAAAATTGAGGAAAACTACTGTTCTGATTGATCAAGACTGTTATAGCGTTAGCATAACGAGAAAAATTGATGCAAGTAATGTTCATATGTTACTACTAATTGGAAATATTACTAGCACTCTGTAGTTTCTTGAAATTGAAAATATATATCCTGCATGCTTGAAACTTCGGTGTGAAGTGAATGGATTCTGGATGAATCATCAAAATGAAGGACGCAATGAGGGGTTGAAGTTAGTTATATTTAAATTTTTTTTTTGGATCAACGTTATATTTAAAATTTAAAATGTATGACTTGAGCAACATTTGATTTTTTTCTTTTTTTAAGGTGAGGTCATGGATTGGATCCTCCTTTCCTTTTATTTCTCAGTTGTTAAAAAAAATAACATTTGTTTTTTTTATTTTTTTTACCTACATATTAAATTAAATTTTAATAACACATGAAAATAAATTAAATCTTATCAAATAATTTAGTCAAATATTGATTAGAATTAAAATTAAATTTGAAGATTTATATAATAAAATTTAAATTTTATCCAATATGTATCATTTGAGATCACAGAAATTTAACTTACTTTTCATTTCATTGTTAAAGGTTAAGTAGGCATATGGAAAAAAAAAAAAAAAAAAACTTCCTAAATGGTATTGCAAAGTTATGGGTTAAATTTTTCACGGGAAAAGGTGCAAATACCCCCCTAATGTTTTGCCCTAATCGCGGATCGCCCATTAATGTTTTTAGGGGTTCAAATACACCCCTAACGTTATGAAATTGGACCACATAAACACCCTACTCCGTTAAGACACTAACAGCTTGTGGGGCCCAGAAACATTAATTGTTTATCTGCGATTAGGTCAAAATATCAAGGGGGTATTTGCACATTTTCCCTATTTAATTATAACTTGATATATTTTTTGTAAACTATTTGTTAATTTAAAATTATTTTATGTAAAAATAGTTAAAATAAGTTAAATGTATATAATTATAAATACTATAAGATTAATTTCATAAAAAGGGGTTTATTTTTTGAAGTGCAACACTTTAATATAAAATATATCAAGTTATAATGACAAAACACTATAATTTTTATATTTACAAAAAATTGATGTTAGTTCAAAAAAAATATTCAAAAAATTGGGTAAATATGAGGTTGGGTGGAAAAATTAAAAAAAATAATATTTCGGAACAAACACTATAAAAATTAAAAATATTTTAAAAATAATATTTTAAATAATATTTTAAAACAAACACTTAATATTTTTAAAATATTATTTTTTAATTTTTGAATAATTATTATGCTTAAAAGTGTTTGTTTTCTTTTTTAAACTTTAAACAGTGGATTGTCCTTTATTGAGAATTCATGTTATGTAAATTTCGAAATTCTAGACAAATAGTTGTAGGATAATTTTATAATTATCTAAACAAATACTGATACGATAACTTAATTTTAATTTAAAATTAAACTATTTTATATAAATAAAACCAAACATCTATGTTTATGTACTTTCTATGCTTACTTTGTTTTAATAAAAAGTAATGTATTTTATTTAGAAAATTTTATATAAATTTATAAAAAATATGAAAAATATTGTTTTTTTTTTTTAATATCCTGTTAGCTGTGTTGACTAAAGATGATTAGTTTATTTTTTAAATATATGAAATGGGAGATTTGAGCGCATGGAGATGGAGATGAGAGGATGGTTTGGAGAAAAGGTGGA
>CATIWK010177908.1:0-13559 GCA_949634005.1 Mallotus japonicus
AAAAATATATATTGGTAAAGAATTTAAATTTCAGTCTCGCTGAAATTGTTGAATTATTTTCATCTCTTTTATAAAGAAGACTATTTTTACTGTATAATTTATGAAAAAAAATTATTTTGTATATGTTGTTAAAGAATCCACGGGCCACGGGCCTCGAGAGTATTGGTCCACTCATACACATGTGGACTTATAGATGGAGTTGAACCCATGTAACACAAAATCAATTGGCTTGTGTTAAGGTTCAATCTACACCACCTATAAGCTCTTGATTATTTTATAAGTTTTCAATGTGGGATATATTCTCAACACTCCCCCTCAAGTGCAACTGGAATTTGACAGTTGACACTTAAAATCTGTATATATTTTTTTAATTGAAAGGCAGCGGCAACACCGGACTGGGTCGTTGGAAATGAACATCCAGACGGACAACCGGGAAATTAAGAAATTGGGTCAGACCCACTCTGATACCATATTAAGAATTCACGGGTCTTGAGAGTGTTGGTCCACGCACATATATGTGGACTTATAATGGAGTTGAACCTATGTAACACAAAACCAATTGACTTCTGTTAAGGCCCAATCTACACCACTTATAAGTTCTTGTCCCTTATTTATTTTGTAAGTTTTTAATGTGAGATATATTTTCAACAAGTGGTCCAGTAGTTTCTATTCTATAAAACTATTAGGAGGTAAGAAGTTAAAATTTTATTTTTTATGAAATTAATTTTGACATATTTTAATAAGAGAAGACTATCTCCCTCTCAAAAAAAAAAAAAAAAGACCACTATCTCATACTATATATATAGTCCATTAATATTTTTACACCATCTGATCTCTTTCTTAACCAATAATTTTTAGTTAAAAAAGAAAAAAAACTAAGAATTTTAGAATATAAAATTAGGGTTTCAAGTTAGCATTATTTAAAATAAAAAAAATGTTACTTGTCAGGGCTTTTCATTTATGATAAGGATAACCTTGTACAAGAGCTGTTTCAATCTACTCTTTTTCATTTTACAGGAATTTATAAAAATAAGATATTAATTACATAAGACCACTTGTCAAGGCAAGAATTCAATTGGATTTATCTCAATTAGGATACTTGAAAAGGGATTGAAGGTTGGAATAATAGAATCAGTGCACAAAGCTTCGACAATCACCAAAAATTGTGGAATAAGATTGCCTAATTCTGTATAAACCAAAAATTTAATGATATGACATCCAAAAATGAAAAATTCCAAATCATATAATGGACAACTCAAAATACTATAAATTCTGATAAAATAGTAAATGAAACCATAAAATTACCTTTTAATAATAATTATTTTTTTCATATTTAGTATTTAAATATAATACTTGATATTTTAACTAGTAAAATTGTAAATATGCAACTAGATTAAGATAAATTATTATAAGTTCTATTTCAAAAATATAAATTATTAATTTAAAAAAAGAATATTAAGGAAGTTTTTCAATAATTCTTTTTCTTGATTTATTGATATTTGGAATGGACAGCATAAATTTGAACATCACATAATGGAAATCTACTCAATTCAGACTATTGACAAATTGAAGATATCATCTATGCTATATATCTCTTATAAAGTGGATATAATGTCAATAAGACCATATATTTTCATATGATATTGATTTTTTTTTTTTCTGATTTGCTGAATTTTTTTAGCTTTTAATTTGAGCACAATTTTAAACAACATTTTGGAAGGACAGCACAATTTTGCTTTAGTCTGTCAAATTCCATTTCAATATTTGCTCTTTAGAATGCACACTTATTCTTTTATTTATTTATCTCTATAAATCAAGAAATGATAATTTTGGCAGTAAGAATTATTTAGTTAAAAATTATGTAAACCAAAGTTTGTTCTTGAATTGATTTTTTTTTAAAAAAAAATCAATCAACTAAAAATCAATTATTTAGTTTAAAAATTAAGTTAATAAAAGTTTGTCACTGAATTTAATTTAAAAAAAATCAAAATTACTAAAATCCAATAATTCATTCAACAATTCAAATTAAATTTACTAAAATAGTGCTACATTTTTATATTTCTTTAATTATTTACTGATGTAACATAATTTCATTATTATACTTTGATAAGTAAAATATTACTATTCTTCACGAAAAAGCTACACAATAAAATATATGAACTATTTTTATTGATTAATGTTTAAAAAAGAATATTTGTCAATTATAATCACTATTATCTTAAGTGGTAGGGTAGATTATTGTTTTTCTCCTTCAGAATTATTTCACAAAGAAGTTTCATAAAATCATTTCCAAAAAGGATAATCTCTATGTGAATCTCTTATAGCACATTAATGGACCCTCTAAAACATACATTTCAAGTTCAAAAACATATATTATAAGATCACAACCATAGAATAAAACACCATTTATATCAAAATAGAAGAATGAGCAATGTTAGAACATAGCTGTTCCATAAATTCTGTTGTCCTCAAGAAAAAAAAAAAATAATTGCAATTGAGAGTGGATTTAATTAAGCATGAAACATCAGAAAATTAATTGCAATTGGAAGTAGCAATGATTAAGCAATGGCCCAAGTAATGAGATGGCATTGGTTGACAGGTAAGATCCAACTAATACCTGTCATAGCCTAATTATTGTAATCTCAAAGTTTCAAAAATTCCAACAAATTTTTCTCATTTTGCATATTTTTAATTTTCTTGGTGTGAAGCTTGAGCAATAATAATCCTTTCAAAATCTCTGTAGTTAACAAGTACATGGAGGATCCAGCCAGGATTCAGACCCATTCATGTTCTTACAAATACAAGTTGTAATCTTTTTCTCCTCAATCACAGGTCAACTTTAGTTGTTAACTTTTGTCCTTCTGTTTTCATTGGCTTTTTGTCAAAGTGACATATTAGCATTATTTGTGCAAATCATAGAATTGGATTATATTGCTTTGTAAAATATTATGTAGTTGTTAAATTTAATAGTTTTATGGTTCCCTGTCTATTCAAATATTGTAAGTAATTATTGATCAGTTTTATGAAGAGTCCAATTATAATTTATTTTTTTAAAAAAAAATTGAAATGATTATATATTTAAAATTTTTAAGGTATTTTTCTTTAAAAATAAATGAATGCTTATACCTAATAAATTGAAGGCCTACCAATACATTAGTGGCTTTTATTTAATAACTCCTTATAAGAAAGAACTATTATTATGTGGGTATATAAGAATTAAGTATTATGTATTAGTTTTTTTTTTGAACCAAATGTATTAGTTTTTTTTTTTTGAACAACCATTGGAGAGTACACTCTATATATGTATATATCATAATATCATATCTATCTAATATCTATATATCTATCTATCATATTAACTATTATTATTAATATTATTATTATTAATATAGAGTGATTATCATTTTTCCCTAGTTGGCACATCAAGAACCAAGAGTCTTGATATGGTGCCACTACGGATTGAACCCGGTCATGGGGCCTTCTCCTTACCATTTGATCTAGGCAAGAGAAGGTAAATGTATTAGTTTTTTTTTTTTTTTGAACGAAATGTATTAGTTCAATGATAGATGATTTGTGCATGTAAATACATGTACAATCAATCATTTTGCACAATTTGGACAATATTATAATTAAAAAAACAAGCCTAACATATAGGGAATAAAGCTGAAATCCATTTCTTCAACTCTAATTGCTCAGAACTGTCCCTACTACATTGTAAATGGCTTTAAAAAGTTAATTAAAGAAAGTAGGAGACATTGTTAATGATTTAGAGCTGTCAGAGCTACAAGTGTTGGAACGTAATATTAAACTGATTTGAAGGTTTTTTGATTCATTTGTTAGAGCTGCCAACCAATTCTATAAAATGGATTTTAATTTCTTTAGGCCCCGCAGCCAGAGAATTCAGGTTTTTTTTTTTCTTTTTTTTCTTGTTTACTAACAAAGGCATGGAACCAGTCCTGATAACAGTCACATACCAGGGTGTTAATTTGCCATTCTATTATTATTTTGGCACAATGTTTTAATGAGAATAAATGAAACCTTGAATTTCAAATATATTTTCTTAATTGGGTTTACCAAACTTTTAGCAACAGGCTAATAAAACCAGAAATGGAGTGAACTATGGCTCGTGAACCTCTAAGTTGGGCAGCTTGAGGGGGAAGACACCTAATTTTCGACCAAGCATGGGTCACTGATAAGATATGCATTGCTCAGATTCATTGGCTGAAGAGTTCCCAAGCATGGACAGGCTCGATGTGTCATTTTTTGCAATGCACTGGCCATCATGCAGCATCACGCTACGGGGCTTTCTGATTTTATTGTCTATGGCTGACCTAAATCTTCTCAGTATAAACGACTGATGAACCTTAAGTTAACAGATGCAGGAATCAATGATTCAGTGCTGTTATTGAGCAATTGCATGCTGCTGAAATCGGCATGTCGCAACAAGCAATGCAACTTGCTTCATACCATAAAAGTGGGGAAAAAAATTGCCTGCTGAATTTACACGTTTATATAATTACAGATTGGTTGACATCAAATAATACAAACAAGAGTCCAGTTACAACTGCTAACACTAGCAGCAAGTGAGAGAATAATTTTCTGTCTCTACTTTACCGTACAAATAATGCTAACAACACACGACATTTTTCATTGTGCCTCACCTATTATATACATAACTTTTGGCAAAGTACAAGTATGCAAATGACTGTAGCGTACTTAGCCCTGCCAGCAGCCAATAGAAGTAATCAAGATGACCGCGATTCAGATTATTTGCAAACCAGCTATAGTGACCTTCACCGCCAGTGGCCTTCTCAATGGCAGAGACAAGAAAGCTGCTTAGAAAGCTTCCTACACCAAAGATGCTGAGGTAGAGAGAAAGACCCACGCTTCTTAATTCATTAGGGACCTGATCATAAAAGAACTCTTGCAGACCAACCATCGTAAATACATCGGCAACTCCAAACAATACATATTGAGGAATTAGCCACCATATGCTCATCGGAACTGTCACATTTGGCTTATCAACTAGTCCAAATTCTTGAGCAATTTCAAGCCTCTTCATCTCAATCACTGCAGCTATTGCCATAGACAGAGCAGATAAAAACATTCCAGTTCCTATCCTCTGAAGCATCGTAATGCCAGAAGGTTTCCGGGTTAAAGCCCTTGCTATGGGAACAAAGACACGGTCATATATTGGCATGAATAAGACAATGGCAAGGCTGATAAAGGATTGAAGTGAAGCTGGAGGTATGCTGAAGCCCGGCAAAATTGATCTATCCACGGTTACTCCTTGCTTTGTGAAGAAAGTTGAGGACTGTGCAAACACAACAGCATAAGCCAAGCACGTCGTCCATACAGTAACAAGCCTAAGCACTGCCTTAGCTTCTTCAACTTCACTAAGGCTACACACGTTCCCATCTTCCTCTGACCCATCTGGAGCAAGTAGGGCTTTGTTAAGAAACCTGGCACATTTAGAAAATTTAAATTCCCATTTTTAAAGTGTTCTGACATGAAAAAAGTAACATATGATTGCCAATCTTTTCAACCAACCAAAGAGCTGTAAAACATCAAAGATGCAAAAACATTTTAAGGAAATAAGCATCTTGGAGACATTGTGCTGTATGCATAACAATTCAATAGCTACTATCCTCCCTGGGAATAGTATTTGAATAAATTGGACAGCAACTTCTTACAAATCCCTAGAAATCATGTCTTGAAACAATGAGCAAGAACAATCATAAGCCTACAATGAATTTTACCAAGAACATATCATTACACATATCAAATGTCACATTAATCATGTTCAAAATATATGAAAAGATGAATCAATAATTGACAATTCTTAGGAGATTGTTGTGAGGTTATTTGATTATCCATGCAACATTCCTTCAAATAAATCATAGAGTTCAGACCTCATATTACTATTATGAGCTATGAATCTTAAATAGTCAAAATCCAGAAAACAAAACTTCAATGCGCTAAAAATCATTGAAAGCTTGATGTATTCATATTCAGTTTTATTTCTAATTTCTATAGTGCATAAAGATTATCTTACTTGAATTGCTCAAAACTCCTGTGAGGTAGTGTTCCACAGGCTTCTTCCTCTAAAGCTATTGCAGAAGGGGATGTCTGCCAGTTCCTAACTGTTGCCACAAGTACCCGACCAATTCTTTGAAATGCACTTTTCTCTTCCATTGTGATACTATAACGATATGTCTTAGTTCCAAGTAAAAAGACAATAAGTGCAAAGAACATCATAATACATGGGATTCCAAATCCAAGACCCCAGTTGAGGTTGTCTTGGATGTAGTTTAAGACCAGCAAACTTACAAAGGTCCCTCCACACAAACAAAAATACCACCAGTTAAAGAATGAACTTTTGGCTTTGCACTCCCTAGGATCTTGTCCATCAAACTGATCAGCTCCAAAGGCCTGAACACATGGTTTGTGCCCACCTTGCCCAAGTGCCACTAAATATAGAGAAGAGAAAAAAAAAACTACTTGAATGGGATTAGGAGAGCATGACGTAATCAGGTTGGTGCTTGGGCAGTCAGAAGCATTAAAAGGAAGCACAGCCGACAGAGTCAACAAGCCGAGTCCCTGTGATTAAATTACAAGAATTGCATCTACTTCAAAACCAAAGCCAAAAAAATATATATAATGAAAAAAAAAGGAAACACTTATAAATATTTACAACAGATCAGCAAAAACATTTTGTCTCAACTCCTCACGAGTGGGAGGAAAGAATTTAATAGTGATCCATTCCATTCAGTGCCTTCGCCCATTTAATTTCAGTGGGTTTAAACTAGGATTTATTCTACAAATTTAAATAGAGAAAGAGAAAGCAAATTTTGGTTGAGCTCTATACCTAGATTTGGTTTGAAATGGTCTGTGAAGTATGGTTTCAACAATTGATATGAAGGGTACTATAGTCATACCATAGCCATCATTTTTTTTATTTATCTATTTTTTTCAAATGAAACTACAGTATCAAAACAGAGAATCATCCTACAGTATAAATATTTATTTATCTTTTTCAAAATTCTAAAGGCTTGCACAATCTGTTTCCCTTAGAACCATCCTAAACTTGTTTCAGGCAGTAGAAAGTGAAAAAAAAAAAAAAAAAATCTGAACTTCAACATTCTCGTCTGTTATTTACACTAAAATAAGCTGACTTGACAAACAAAAATACTCAATAAACAATACCAGGGTAGGAGATTGAAGGGAGTTGCAGATAGATCAATGGGGACAAGGATACGAAGTCATAATTAGCAGCTGTGCAAGGGAGTATATCAGCAGGATTCATAAAACTAGTACGAGAGTACGAAATAAGAAGTTTCAAACTAAATTGTGCTACTCTGGCCAGACAATAATCAAATTAAAAATTTGGCCAGAAATTTTGGTTTAAAATAAGTAAGCCCAAGAAGATAAGATCCCAATGAGGACAACAAAGGTAAGATTTTGGTTAGAAGCAGGATTTAGCCCCATCTACACCAATTACTACATATAGAAATAGTGGAAGCATCAACATATTTCATCAATAGAGTTGCCAATTCTTTTGTAGCCTAACAAATCTCAAGTTATAGTCACAAAAATATTTAATAACGATATAATTTTGAATCTTACTTGCACTATAATCCTTAAAAAGCCTAACTATAAAAGCACCTTTTTTTTTTTAAATTCCTCTGAACCTTTTGTTACTGATTCTACCAAACGCATAATATGACCTCCGTTAGAATATAACATCAAGAAAGCATACAAGTAGTCACATAGCAAAAAGAAAAACCTATGAACTAGCACATATTCTTGGAAGCGAGTGAGATGAATGTTATGTGCGTGAGTCAAGGCATACTCATGATCTTGCTCAGAAAATACCCGAATACTTCAAACTCCATCAGTTTAAGTATCATAATACTCAACTCAAGAAGCTCACAAGCTTAACTAAATACTTTCTAATTATAATTGTATTTAATATTTTATCCTATGAACTCCTAAATTTTTGGACATGAGGGAGGTCACTGTCAAGTATGTAAGGGAGTCAAGGTGTACTCATGATCTTGTCCTTGCAAAATTCTCAAATACATCAAAGTCAATCAATTCGAGCAATAATGCTCAACTCAAGGAACTCATATGGTTAACTAAATACTTACTAACTCCAGTTACATTTAACATATATACATAAATGAAATGCAATTGTAGCTGGAATTGGAGCACATTTCATAAATAAATATATGAATGAGATAGGATTGTGAAGTTACCAAGATATAGATTAGAGAAGCAAGAATAATGGTGCGGAATCTGCCAAGGAAAGAATCAGCAACGAATGCGCCTAACAACGGCAATAAGGAAGCCGTCCCGGACCAGGCGTTCACATTCTCCGCTGCAACAGCCGTAGACTGAGCGAGCGGACCGGTCAAATAGGTAATTAAATTCGATCCTATTCCATAATAGGCGAATCTCTCTGCTACTTCCACTCCTAAAACATCAAACCAAACACTAAAATTAAAATCTCTGAAACACATTCGATTAGATATAATAAGAAGAAGAAAATGGAGGATTTGTTAATTAATACCTATAATGAAAGAAGCAGATCTCCAACCACCGGAGTTGGATCTGAAAACGGGGCGGCCTTTGTGATCAACGGAGCCTTCTACGGTGTCGTATAGGAGTGGCGTTTGGATGTCCCGTGATTCTGAAGCAGCGTTGGCCATTTCTCTCTGCAGCCACCACAGGCAAGCAAGCTAGGTAGCTACAACTTGCTTCTCCATAAATAATCATATTGAGGCCAATTGAAGAAGGAGAACCAGCCAAATCCGACCAATTATTATTATTATTATTTCCTTATTTATTTTATTTTATTCTGTAGTGTTTTTCATGTGTATATTTATTTAAGTATCTGTCAATGTCATATCGGTCTGGACCCGTCGTTTTCTTTTTTTTTGGGAAATGGGTTTTCCATTAACGGAAAGAAGAACTCTTGTCCATGCTGCTATCACAGCATAGGAACCAAACAAACACAAAATCAGGGCCTGAAAATGACTACTATCACTCGGCCTTAAAGGGATTACTAACTCAGTAACCACTAACATAATATAGGCTAAAGAGATCAAGAACTAGTCTAAATATGATTAATAAAACTTCAAATAAAGCACCCGGAAGAGGAGAAGCTTGATCCACTGTCCCAGCTTGCTGCACAAACTCTGTTGCAAGACTGGACACTAAATTAGTCTGACTTTAAGCATGAAGCTCTGCTTCTGGTCCCCTCTTCTCTGAATCTTCAACTTGCTAGTTCACTGCTTAGCCATAACCAACACCAATGCTGGCATCGTTCCTATGATCTGTGTTCTTATTGATCAACAAACCCATGAACCCAAAAAATTATTTATCAACTTAAACCTCACTTGAAGGGAGGCACTTTTAACAAAACATTATACATCCATCATGGATCTGTAACACACAAGCAAAAAAAAAAAAAAAAAAAAGGATGAATGGCCAAAATCCCCTTAAGAAAATACTGTTACAAGAGAACCAGTAGAAAGAAAAAAAACAGTGTTTACGAAAGGAAAGTAAAAAAGGCCATCTTTTTTTTTGACCCGTCGTTTTCTTGATTTGTTTAGTGCTTTTTTAATAAATGGCAGACTTTTTTACTTTTATTATTTTAGTGTTTAAATAATTTTTATAATTTTTTAAAATAAAGCAGATTTACTATTTGTGTATCATTAAAATTATTTAGATATTTAATTTTTATAATTTTTTAAAAATTATTTTTTTGGAAACAAATAATTTTTATAACTAGATATATAAATTTGCAAACAAATTTTAAAATAAGTTTTTAGTAGCTTTTAAATGTTAAAGTGTTTTTATATTTTATTTTAAATAATAAAATATTTTTTAATATTAAATTTTATTTTTTTGTTATTTTAATTTTTTAAATTATTAGAAATGAAAAATATTTTCATTTATCATATTAAAGCTAAAAAATTAAATTTTTATTTTATTAATTATAGTGGTTGAATTTAATTTGTTTTCATGATTTTAGTTAAATAAAATTTGTATTCATTAAAAATTTATTTTATTTTTTTATTGTTTAATTATAATAAATAAACTTTTAATTGTATTTTTATTTTAATTAAATTGTAATTTTTTCACTCTTTCATGTAAATTTAGAAAAAAATTTAATATTGTATTTTATTTTTATATTTCAATAATAATAGTTCAATTATTTTATTTTATTTTAATAATATTCAGTATATTTTTCTTTCAAATTTAATATATATATATAAGTGAAAAAAATAAAATTTTTAAATTAAAAATAAAAATTAATTTGATATAAAAAAGATATTTAAGTTAATTTACTTCAAATAAACACTTTAACATGTAAAACTTGTTAAAGATATTGTAGACACCATCGGTTTGGACCCTCAACGAAAGCCAGTGATGAGACCCGAATCTCGAATGCAAGGAAAGTCCAAGATCTTCTTAGAATAGATCCGAGAGCTTAATATCTGGCCCAAAATACCTAGCCCACCCAAACATTAAGCCCGAAGCCTTCACCCTTGGCCCAAAGCCCACCAAGCCTGGGTGAAGAGGCGATCGCCTCAATGAAGAGGCGGCGCCTCTTCATCCCAGGCATGTGTGAAGAGGCGTCGCCTCTTCACACATGTCCCCTGTAGCAATAAATGCTATTTATTGCTGCATTTAACTCAAAAACCGACCCCATTTCACCTCATCTCTGCATTTTTGGACAAAATAAAGAATTTTAAGGCAAAAATGAGTTGGAAAAGATGAAGCAATAATGAGAAATACTAGGTGGAGAGTGAACTTGGATTTTTGGGAAATTGGAAAGAGAAAAGGTAGAGGCTTAAGTAGAAGCTTAAGCTGATATTTTGGGGACTCTGGACCATTTTCAGAAAATAAAAAAAGAGAGAAAAGAGAGAGAAAGGTTCTGACGAAAAAGGAGAGAAAACCAAGGAAAAAAACTAAAGGAAAGGGGTAGAAAAGTAGAAACTTAAGCTTAAGGAGTCTAGTTCTTTGAAGGAAAAGAAGTCTTCTTGTATTGAAACCATCAAACAAACTCTAAGGGCTGAGTTAGGAGCTTCAAATGTGCTTCATTCAGTGAGAATCTCTTATTTCAAGTCTTAAACTCATTATTCTACATAAAGACTCATTTCTTGATTTCATACTTTGTTTTTATGTTAATTGCTCTCTTAAGATTGCATCTAAGGCTTGAATATGTAAATTACTAAGTTTTAAGACCCTGATTTATGTTGGTTTGCATGAATAGTTGAGTTGCTTATCATTTAAGGAATTTTTAGTATTGTTTAGCTGCAGTGTCTGTTGAAGAGGCGATCGCCTCTCACCCAGAGTTCAACACAATTCTACTTTCACTTTAGTATATCTCCGGTATATTTTCAGTTTATTTTTTGTATCTGATATGTAAATATAATATTAAATGTCTTTAGTATTGTAGACACCCGATCCGGTCGGCCCGTAATAGGGGACGAACTGTGGTTGCTCGGTTTGGCCGTCCTGCAACAAGCCCGATGATGAGAACGAGGTCTGAATGCAAGAGGGAGCCCAAATCTCTTAAGAAACCCATTTTAGAGGAGTCTAACCTGCCAAGCCCAAGCCTTAGGCGTTGGGCCTGTCCGGCCCGTGTAGACCTGGGCCTAGGAGGCGATGCCTCCTGGCCGAGGGGCGATCGCCTCTTGGGTCCCCACTTGCATGCTGCATTAAATGCAACATTTATGGAGAGAGAAGTGGGTCCCCCAGGCCGAATTCTCTGCTCCAGCACGCAAAACTCCGTCTTTTGAGAGAGTTTTGAGTGGAGGAGAAGGGGCTTAGGGAGGGGAGAAAGGCTAGGAGGTGATGGGTTGTTGAGGGAGGACTTTAAGAGAGAAGAGAAGGAAAGAGAGTGGGGGGATCTGGATTTTGGGGAGGACTAAGACTAAAAAAAAAGAAGAGAGCTCTTTGGGGAGGAGGAGAACGAACCAGAGGAAGAAATGGAGAAACCAAGTCTAGGGGTCAATTCTCAAGAGAGAAGAAGGTGATCACTTGCATCAGAGTTAAGACCAAAGCTCTCATTTAATCTCTGAGGGCAAATCATTTTGATAAAAGCTTCATTTGGTAAATTTCTTCACTTGTTCTTTATATATCAAAGCATCAAGTGTTAGTTTATTCATTTCTTGAAATTCTTGCTATAACATGATATAAATGTAATTTTTATGTGATATAGCGTGTTTATGATGTGATTTATTAGAGTTTTAGGTTATTATAGAGCGCTGAATCCATGCATGTTTAGGTTGCTTAGAGTAGAAGTAAGTTTGTTAGTTTGCTGAGTCAGATTCGCCCTGTGGAGGAGGCGACCGCCTCCTCAGGAGGCGATCGCCACCTGGCTAGAGTGCCTAGCGGCGATCGCTGCCTGAGGAAACTGATCCGCCTCTTGAGGAGGTGGACACCTCCTAAAGGGGCGGTCACCCCTTGATCACCAGGCGATCGCCACTCGGCCAAGGGGCCAAGTGGCGATCGCCACTTGAACAGGGCGATGGTTGCCCTGTTCCACCTCCATGATTGGTCCTCGCATGCCCTTGTTGTGTTTTCTAATGCCATGTTTCCTGTATACGCTTTGAATGTCTTAATCTTTATTCTATGATGTCTGATGTATGTGTTTGCGCGTGTTTTCATTAACTTCTTGTGTTATGTGAGTATGTGAGTCTTTTTTTTTTGTGCTTCGTTTATGTGTATGTGTATCGTTTGAACTCTTATTCGTGTTGATCGCTTGTGAGCTAATCAACCAAGTTCCCGGTTTGTGGGAAAGGGTGAACATTTATCTTGCAGGAATTCGTAAGAGTGATTCGTGAATCACTAAGTGTGTATATTTGTATTAATTAGTTTTTGAGAGGTTTAATTAGTTAATTATTTATTTCAAGTGATGTAATCCGTAATCCCTTTCCCGTTTTATTTGGAATGCATGATTGTATATTGAGTTTAAACCATGAACACAAACGGAGGCCGATCGCAATATCGGGTGGACATTCAAACGTCCATACCCAGTTTCCGAACCCGTTCTCTGATGACGGCTTCTAGGAACCTCCGTGGAATCCAGTTGTCGTAAAAGTGTGTCCCGGATTTCACCCGGATGGCGACTCTATCTCCGAGTAGGCTTTTTAGACCTATATCGTATCTCTCACACGGGCCGAAGGCCCGACACAGTGCCGTGGTCGCCAACACTTGGGCGCGCGCTAAAACCCGCTGCCTGCACCTTGCCTTGCAACCGGTTCTATGAGAGGCTTGTGGTTTAAGAGTATTAGTACCATGCTCAGTTGTTTTGCCGGAACAATGACAAGCAAACCGTTGATACTTATGTACTCCATTGCCATCATTTCCTTTGGACTCTTTTATCACACTAAAACCTTTTGATTTAGCATATTTTTGGTATACTTTGAAGACTGCTTCTACATCATCAAACATCATCCCAACATATGGTTCTTCAATTGTGGCATCATTATTGTTCGCTTCATCAAAAAACTCCTCTCCATTACCATCAATTGAAATGATTC
>CATIWK010177925.1:0-26274 GCA_949634005.1 Mallotus japonicus
ATCCCAACTAGCTACCGAGGCTAACACTACTCTGATAGAAGTATGTCTAACCACAAGGGAGAAAATCTCATCATAATCAATCCCCTTCTGCTGTAAGTACCCTTTTGCCACTAACCGAGCCTTGAACTTTTCCCCTTCCTTTTCTGATACTGCTGGTTTCTTCTTGTAGACCCATTTGCACCTTATAGCCTTCTTCCCCTCAGGTAGTTGAGCAAGCTCCCATGTCTGATTTTTATGCAAAGATTTTATCTCCTCAACCATAGCACCCATCCATCTATCTTTCTCCTCATTAAGCATAGCTTCTTGAAAAGTTGATGGATCTCCATTGCTAACAAGGAGAGCAAAGGAAGCCAAATCTTTATACCCAAATCTGCTTGGAGGCTTTATGGTATGTCTCTCTCTGTCTCTGACTAGACTGTAGTGCTGTTCTTCACCTGAAGTGGAGCTTGAAGGTTTTAAACTAGAACTTTCAGCCCTTTCATTGTCTAGGACTTGAGGTTCTAAATTCACTTGCATTACCTCTGAACTGGAACTGTTTTCATCACCTGCTGGTACATGACTTTTATCTTTCTGCTGCAACATGAACTGCTCATCAAACACTACATCCCTGCTGATCACCATCTTCTTTGCAACTGGATCCCAAAACTTGTACCCCTTTACACCTTTCACATAGCCTATGAAGATGCACTTCTTGAACTTTGGATCAAGTTTGGACCTCTCATCACTGGATATATGCACATAAGCAGGACAACAAAACATCTTTAAATTACCAAGATCAATTGGTTTACTTGTCCATACCTTTTCTACAACCTTTCCACCCAACGATTCCCATGGTGATCTGTTTATGAGGTAGCATGCCATACTCACAGCTTCTGCCCAAAAACTCTTAGAAAGCCCTGCATTCAGTCTCAAGCATCTTGCCCTTTCAGTAATGGATCTGTTCATCCTCTCTGCCACACCATTTTACTGTGGTGTCTTCCTAACTAAAAAATGCCTCTAAATACCATGCTCCTCACATAATTTTTGAAACTATGAATCTGTATATTCTATCCCATTATCTGATCTCAGATATTTGATCTTTCTCCCTGTCTGGTTTTTCACCTCTGCTTTCCACTACTTGAACTTAACAAAGACCTCAAGTTTTTGTTTCAAATAATACACCCAGACTTTCCTAAAAAAATCATCAGTAAAAGTAACAAAATATTGAGATCCACCCAATGACCGTTCTCTAGTAGGCCCCTACACATCATAATGCACATAATCAAGAATTCCCCCAGTTGTATGTTGACTAGTCATAAACCTAACTCTAGATTGTTTCCCAAGCACACAAAACTCACAGAATTCTAATTTGCAACTTTTAACACCCTTTAACAGATTTCTTTTATGCAATTCTGTCATCCCACACTCACTAAGATGACCTAGACGCATGTGCCATAATTTTATACAATTATCATGATTAGACTCAACTGCTGTAACTCCACCTACAACAGTATTCCCTAACAATTTATAAATATTTCCCATGGTTCGTTTCCCTTTTATCATAGTCAATACACCTTTAGTTACTCTAAGGATTTCCCTATCATCATCAGATCTATAATTAAAACCATTAGCATGTAATGTGCCTAGGGAAATTAGATTCTTTCTCATATCTGGTATATGCCTAACATCATTTAATGTCCTAACAACACCATCATGCAGCTGAATTTTAATGGTGCCTATACCAGTAATAGCACAAGGTTTATCATCACCTAAATGAACAGTGCCAAAAGAACCTGACCTGTATGAGATGAACCACTCCTTGTCAGGTGTCATGTGATAAGATGCTGCTGTATCAAGAAACCATGCATCCACGTACTGATTTGTTGAAACAGCCAACATATCTCCATCACCGAAGTCTAAATCATCATTTTGAACCACATTTGCTGATTTTGACGAGTCTTCGTTCTTCTTGTTGTCATTTTGCCCTCTTAGTCTTGGACAGTCTTTCTTCATATGCCTATAATCCTTGCACTTATTACACTGCACTGTTTTTCTAGGTCTGGATTTTGACCTAGACTTTTCCCTTGCAGTACCTTCTCTACCTTGTCTCCTACCACATTTCAAATTTCCCCTTACAACCAAGCCTTCACAATGAGATTCCTCACTTGCATTCTGTTTCCGTAGGTTAAGAGCCAACAATGCTGCAGTAATCTCCTCCAAGCTAATGGATTATTTTCCATATGTAAGGGTAGTCCCCAAGTGTTCATAGGATGGCGGTAAAGAACATAATAATATAATTGCTTTGTCCTCGTCCTCAATCTTCACATCAACCCTAACTAAGTCTGTGATTATTTGATTGAAAACATTAACATGTTGTGCCAAATTCGAACCCTCGTGCATCTTTAGCCCATACAACCTTTGCTTAAGATACAACTTGTTCGTGAGCGATTCGGACATATACCGACTCTCCAGTTTCTGCCATACCTCTCCCGGAGATTTGATGTCCATGACTTGGTACATAATCTCATCTGCCAGGCATAGCCGTATAGTTCCCGTAGCCCGCTACTGTAACTGCTCCCAATCAAGATCGTCCATGCCTTTTGGTTTCTTAGCCCACAGCGCCTTCAAAATTCCTTGTTGCGCCAACAAATCCTTTACTCGTGTCTGCCATAATCCGAAGTTACCGGTTCCATCAAATTTACCCACTTCGAATTTTGCTCCTGAATTGAGAGCCATCGCAACTGCTCTGATACCAGTTGTTGCGAAATAACACAGCAAACAAACAAGAATAAAGAGAAAATAGAGAAGAAAAGAAAAACACAGAGATTTTACGAGGTTCGGCAATGTGCCTCCGTCATCGGGAGCGAGCGGCTAGAGTTTTCTTATTATTCAGAACAACCTACTAGAGTTACAAGTACATGCTCTATTTATAATAGAGTAGGTATTGTACATATCACAAAATCACCCTTGTACCATATCACACCCCCAACCCATCTAACCGTAACCTATCTAACCGCTGCTACATATGAGCCATACACAACAAAATTCAATATGAGTAGGATCATAAGAGCGACAAAGATCTTCAAACAATTAATTTAATGCAACTACATACACCATAATTCAAATTTTAAATATTATTTTAATAAAAATAGTCCCTTATCTACTGATTTCAATAGTTGGTAAATTTGCATTTTTTTTTTGTTAATATGGAGGTCATATGACCTAAATTTGATAGACTGCACAATATGGGCAGTCCTCATCTTTAAGTCGACAGTGACAGAAATCGAACCCTACACTTTAGAATGCCCTTGGAGAGTAGTTACCGTTTGATTAGTATTGAGACACAATGAATTTATGGTGAATTCTAATTAATTATGCTTTGTCCTACTTCCAATTAGAGTTTGCCCTTTTTTTTTAAATCGTTCTATTCCTATAATTAGTAACTGTTAGGGTCAATAAACCTAGGAGGAGCTTCATATCATGCAGCAAGTTTGACAATCATGGCAGACAATGTGGTGGTAGCAAATAATTATAAATAATTTCTTCGCAGAAGAAGAATAATATTTATATGTTGACATAGCCAGAAGGCCAGAAGGCCATGTTGTCTAAATAAAAGTGTTGGTACATTCTATATAACAGAGAATTTTTGTTGTCCATGAAAAGGGAGCGCAAAAGATATTTAAAAAAACAAGAGAAGGAAATATGACATTACTATAAACTTGAATAGGGCAATGTTGTAGTAAGAATTTAGAGCATAAAAGCAAAGAGTGATGGTACTACTGTCGTTTTAGTTATAAGCAATCCACATGCATGGCCTTCATTTTACTCCTAAATCGAATCTTGAGGTATATAAATCTTGATTCGAGGTATAATTTTTTTTTGTTAATTTAATTTCAAAATAAAACTCTTTTTTTTTTTTGCTAATTGAAAAATATACTTTTATATCCCATAATTTATTTTTGAAGTAGTATATCTTGTTCTTAATATGTGGGTATTTTGCGTATAATTCGAAAATAAAAATTGGCTTTTTTTTTGGAATTGATAGATGTCTAATAATGTGATAGAATGAAGAGCAATGATTCACATAGTATTATTGACTAATGAATGTAAATATTTTTCATGTGTCTATTGATTTATATATTAAAACATTTAAATCAATAAACAAATAAATAACATATTTATTAATATTAAATAATTCAATATACATTAATAATTTAGAAAAATTTGACCAATATCTATAAATTGTATAACTAAAAATTATATATGCATCAAATATTTTAAATATTTTATATTTAATCAATAAAAATATAAAAATAAATTTAATGATTTGTTACAATACATCCGAATAGTTACTTTAATGGTTAGGAAAAAATTTTAACTAATTTAAATTGAGTTGAATTAACTTAATAAAAAAGATAATTTTTTTTTAATATTTATTTTTTACATACAGAAAATTTTTAAATATTTAATTTGAAAATTTTTTTGTCATTTAAACCAATAGATGGTAGTGAAGACAAGAAATTAGAATATGCATGTGACTCTAACTCGAGCCACGTATGTGTCGACATGGAACTTAGCAGTTACAGTTATGCGGTTAGGTTGAGCACTAATCATGTGCCTTGTTTCTCAGATTTCACTTCGAGGAGACACAGACAGATAAAGAAAGAGAAAAGACTTGAGGTTGCAAGGTGATACACCAAATGTTCAATTGGTGTATATTGAACCAAGTCTCTCTTTTCTTGGGCATTTTTGGTACCTAAAATTCGTAGTCACAGCAATATCAATCTTTGGTTCTCATTCTTCCAAGTCTCTCATGCCTCTTATCTCTTTGTTGCTAACCTGTCATCAACACTAAAAATGGAAAGGAAAAATAATTATTATCATCCATTAATATAATACACTTATAAAAAAAGTATAATCAATTACTCAATTATCATCAAAGACCCTTAATGAATTATGTACTCATCTTCATTATCCTCTCCCGACACCACTAATGATCATAATAATAATAATAATAGTACTGTTACTTTTGTGGGATTTCTCTCTTTTTTCCCCTATAAAAATATCTCCCCTCCAAACTTAGTGGACTACACAAGAACACCTCTAGCACTCTCTTCCACTCTCTCTTTAATTTTCCTCTTGTAAGTACCAATATTTCCTCTACTTCCTTTCATTTCCATTGCAGTTTAATATTTTTTTCTTCTCTCTGATTGATTCGCTGTACTACTTTGAAAAATTATAAATTGATTGCTGCTTTAATTATGTTAGAGTTCTGGTGTGTATATGTGCGGGCGTGTGCACACATATATAGTTGCTTTTTGATTTTATTTCTATGCTTCTCCCTGTCATAATCTTTTTGTTTGTTCTTATGCTTCTGTTTCTATCTCACCATTGTTTTCAATAAAATTAAGATAATATATGATATAATCAGATTTTTTTTTTCTCTTTCTCTTAGAGCTGCTTGTAGACGTTGACATTTCCGTGCAATGCCATGCAAGTAACTATTTATCTTTTCACTTACTTATTTCAAGCTTATTGTCACCTCAAAACAAATAAACAAAAAGTGAAGTTGCACTTGCTCTCACTGTGAATTAAATTCTTGTTTATTTGCATCCAATTACCATCTGCAAAAAAAAAAAAAAAAAAAAAAAATGACTTTCCTGACATTACTGCAGAATCGAAGTGTCTAGCTAAGCTACGAGTACTCGAACATTCAAGAAAAGCAGAAAAAATGGTGGAATCTAACAAACTCAATGTCATTATGAATCAGCAGGTAAGAGAAATGAAACTTTTGGGGTTCAGTAGAAAAATCTATGCGTGCGTTTATTAATTAAATCGGTCTCTAAAGACTGACCAAATAGGTATTAGAATATAATATATAAAAATATGGATGGCCCCCCCTCTATATATTTCATGATTATCTATTCCATAAGTCTCATTCTACCGATCTTTTCACCCTGTCATATTTTTTTTTCAACAGAATGATTATTCGGGTCCCTTAATAATTTTCATTTTTGTTTGATGTGATGGGAATCTGAAAAAAGTGCATAAAAATATATTATAAAACCTTAATAAAAATATAAATTTTTTTTAAGTTTTTTCATGATGATTCTGGATGGAAACATGAACTTTAGGCTAAGATTTTCTTTGTTCATTGCATCTTACAATCTCCAATATGGATACTTTTTTTCTTCAGGTTAATGTCATGTCTTAATTTCTAATATATGCAACAGAATATTTAATTAGAGAATGTCCATATACATTTTTGTTATTATTATTGGACATTGATGTAATGTATGGTGAAATGACTAATTCTAGAAAATCATAATTATGATGGTTTTTTTTTATTTGACATAGAGTTGTTTTCAGTTGGGGGATTTTGATTTTTTTTTTGTCATAAAATTAATATAAAGAAAACAATAAGATTAGTTGGGTAGTGTGCAAAGAGTACATAGTCTTGTTTTCCTCAGCTTATTAATTAGTAGTGTCGAGGCCTCAAAAAACAAAAACAAATTGGTCACGTCTTTTATGCAAAACACAAGGAGACCAAACGCTTTTCGTGGGACAAGCTCATGTTGGCCATATGTTTTAGACAAGGTAGCTAGATGGCATGGTAATTTAACCATCGGTCTGCGAGACCATAGAAGTGCACAAATAAGACAACTTTAAGACTGCCCCCCTTTCCTCTATATAAATATACAAACCAAATTCTGGAAACATTGCATGTACGTACTTCCCCTCCCTAGCTCCAATTTATTGTATACTAATAATTAAGTTGTCAAAAAAAAAAAAAAGTTGTCAAGTTGTTCCTAATTTTTTGCATACTAATTAGTGAAGTTGTCGAGTTATTCGTAATTTGCTGGGAGATAATAGAGAATTTAGTATCGAGTTTTTCTTTTTTTTCCTTCTTTCAATATATAATGTTCAAAGAAAGTAAAAAGTAAATGTTTTTAATTTGTTAGAGTGTGTTTTTATTTCACAAAAGAAAATGTGGCAATGGAAGAACCATATAATTATATATGTACACTAATAACCCTTTTGCTTCCCAGGCCACATGCAAAGGAGGCAGCTAACATAAAACTTTAATGATGGAAATTGTCCTTTTTTTTTTATTTCTTCTGTTGGGAGATTCGAATTTCTTTAACAGCAGTTCCATTCCCATCAAAGCATATGATTTATGACATTTAAAAGAGTCCCATAATTACCCAATTCCTCATTCTCCTCTTCCCCACATAGATTTAGTCCCAATGTGTACTGTTGAAGTAGTATTTCAGTTAACTTTAATTAATATATAATTTTTAGTCAAGTTCATTGTCAGCCACTTGCATGGGGTGGCTTAAAACAGCAGTAGCACTTCAATTATTATTGCCACGGTCCCTCATATTCTTGTGCCTTGCCCTTAATTTCATCTTATATTATTATATATATATATATTTTTTTAAATTAGAAGGTTATATAAACTTAGCATCAATGGACTGCACAATAAGGAACAGCCCTCCTCTTTTAAATCAACGACAGTAAAAATTGAATTTTACATTTTAGGATGCCCTTAAAAAGAATTTACCACTTTACTACTCGACTACTCCCCAGTAGTTATATCATCATATTTATGATCAAAGACTATACAAAGAATCAATACTTATCTGCACCAAATACATATATGTGCGTGTGTCCTCTGTCGTCAACAATTTTGACACTTGCTATTTGGTATCATTAGGATCACAGATTTTGATGCCCCTTGGTTTCATATGATATGAGTTTATCGTAGCAATAGTAACAAAGTTTAACAAGAAAAACAACCACAGCTACCACTAAAAAAAGGAGAGAAAAACGAAAAAGAAGATATGCTTTAGTCTTTGAGCAAAAAGACATGCGATCAACTTTTTCTCCAAAGTCCAAAAAATGAGAGAACGTTTTCATCGAAGACGAAGGAAGCTAAAACAAAATAGAATAGAAAAGAAAAAATTGTCTGCTGTTTTTAAACTTTTAATTCTGTCTTTTTTTTTTTTTTTTTTGGTGAGAAATTCTTTGTCTTTTGCCTCTCCCAAAAATACCCACTAAAAGGGCCTTTTTTTTTTCTTTAGAGTCGTCTCTTTATTTATTTAACCTCCTCTCTTTTAACATCTTTTCTCTTTGATCATAACTTTTCATTTCAGCCTCCAAGCATGGATATGGACCCACCTTTCCATGAGATCTACAAGACCCTTCTAGGCGATAAAACGATCCAAGAATCAAAAACAAAGGCACCATCGTCAATTGTTGAAGAATGTGATCTTCCTTTGATCGATCTTGGTCGTTTGAGGCTGGACGAGCAAGTGGAGAAAGACAAGTGCAAGGAAGAGATAGCTAGGGCTTCTCAGGAGTGGGGTTTTTTTCAGGTTGTTAACCATGGGATATCACGTGAGATTCTGGAACAGATGCGGAAAGAACAAGTGAAAGTCTTTAAACAACCTTTTGATAAAAAGAGCAAAGAAGATAAGTTCTTGAATTTCTCTTCTGGTACTTACCGCTGGGGGACTCCTACAGCAACTTGCTTAAGTCAGGTTTCATGGTCTGAAGCTTTTCACATCCCTATGACTGATATATCTGCTTCCAATGGTTACACCACTTTCAGGTAATTTCTTTATCTTCCTTCACTTCAAACAATTCTTTTTTTACTTGTTAAGGAAACAGCAAATTTTTCTTTTTTCACTTGCTAAGGAAACAACAATATTTCAATAGTTAATAGTTAAGAGCTTAAGCTGATGTACCTATGCATATACATATTGTTCAGAAGTGTTTATATGCGATATATATGTCAATTTAAATTTAAATATGATTAGGAGCACCGCAGCACCCACGGATAAGCAAATAGAAGTGTAGAGCTCATCATATCCCTTCTTAATTTCCAATTCAGAAGAGAGTGAAAGATGATAACAATTCTAACTGCCAGAACACAGACAAAGAGCCCTACATTAATTTCCATAACAACAAAAGAATTATTGTCATGTATTATTTGTCTACTATTGAACAATTAGATGCTTCTTTCTAAACACAACCTTGATTAATAGCTCGGCCCAAATTAAGTAGCTAAACGGTAATATTTTTTTTTTTATGGTATTTCACAAATTATAAGTTTAATTTTTAATTACCAAAATATTGTTAAACTTGAGAAGTACTTGCTCTAATTTTTTCTTCATCATATCTAACAGTTCATTTTCAGGGTAATCCATGTATAAACTTGAAGCCAATTCGCCTGGGTGGTGTAGTTGGTTATCACGCTAGTCTCACACACTAGAGGTCCCCGGTTCGAACCCGAGCTCAGACATTGTTTTTGCTTTTCTACAGTGAAGAATTAATTTTTTTTTTCTTTTTCAGGTGTAGGGTAGAATCCACCATTTTAATATATTATACAGAAATTAACACAGCACACAGTGAGAGTGAGAGAATTGGTAGTCTTTTTCAGGTGTAGGGTAGAATCCACCATTTTAATATATTATACAGAAATTAGCACAGCACACAGTGAGAGTGAGAGAATTGGTAGTCTTTTTCAGGTGTAGGGTAGAATCCACCATTTTAATATATTATACAGAAATTAACACAGCACACAGTGAGAGTGAGAGAATTGGCATTTGGCATTGCATTTGTATGTATCATTTCAAGCCTAGCCGGTTGTCTCTCAACAATACAACCTCTTACCCACATCAAATCATGTCCGAACCTTTTTTTTTTTTTTTTTGCATGCATGGTGTGATCTTTGTATTTTCCTGAGCGTCAATTGTTGCTATTAATTAGCTAGCAAGTCCTCACGTGAATGAATCTTTACAAACTGGATGAGCTGTAACTCTGCCAAAGTGCCAGTCTCCTGCAATAACTAGAACTTGCTCTTAAGGGCCCATGTCATTGATAATTGATAGAACTGGATATTGATGATGACACATCTTCATTTCTAGTCTACCCCCCATATTTGGGAGATATTATATGCATGTACTGGATCAATTCTGATGCTTTGTGATTAATTAGCAGTCTAGATGTTGATATATATATATATATAAATAAAGTTTTATTAGTTTCAAAAAAAAAAAATAAAGTTTTATTAATAGGGAAACAAATATTGAAAAAATTTTACATCTTTTATGGAATTGAACAGCTTTTAACTCCGTAATAGTCGAAGCTTATGTGAATATTTGAGTGTGTGTTTGATACTGTTTCTTAGTATGAAATGTCTTCAGATAAGTAGCAAGTCTTCAATGATTTTATTTTTTTATACAAACATGTGCAGTTTAACAATGGAAGAGTTTGCTACAAAAGTTGCCGATCTAGCACAAAAATTAGCAGAAATTTTGGCAGAGAAATTGGGCCGTAGGTCAACTTTCTTCCAAGAAAATTGTTTGCCAAGCACTTGTTATCTTAGACTCAACCGATATCCGCCATGTCCAATCCCTGCAGAGGTATTTGGCCTCATGCCACATACTGATAGTGACTTCCTCACAATTCTCCACCAGGACCAAGTTGGAGGATTACAATTAGTCAAAGATGGAAAATGGTTTGCTGTTAAACCTAATCCTGAAGCTCTCATTATTAACATTGGAGACCTGTTTCAGGTAAAAAAAAACTTATTTTTTTATTGTTTGATTAACTCATTAATTATCTTTACTTGTAAATGAATCAATCAAGCATATATTAACCATTTTCCTGTTATTCTTTGTACTTAGGCTTGGAGCAATGATGTTTATAAGAGCGTTCATCACCGAGTTGTGACCAACCCACGAGTTGAAAGATTTTCGACTGCTTATTTCTTCTGCCCTTCATATGATACAGAGATAGAAAGTGGGTGTGAGCCTTCAGTTTATAAGAAATTTAGCTTCAGAGAATACAGGCAGCAAGTGCAGAAGGATGTTCAAGTATTAGGTCGTAAAGTAGGGCTACCAAGATTTCTTGTATAAGTAGAAAATACTTGATTTTGCTATATTTATATATAGCTAGATACATATTTTTTTCGGTGGTCATGTGACCTAGCATCTCTTTTAAATCGACAATTGCAGGAATCAAACTCTGTAACTCAGTATACCTTTGAAAAAAGTTACCACTTGACTACTCACTTTCTGGCAGCTAGATATATATTTAAGTAGGTATCATTCTTTAGTTTTAAATTCTTCCCAAAAAGGAAAAAAAATCAATAAAGGAGAAAAAATAAAGTAGATATATTAATTCTTTACTCTTGTGTGGAGTGAATATATTAGAATATCATTTTCAGGTTAATTAGATTCTAGTTCAATCAATGATCTGACTACATTATAAATCAGAGATGGAACATTTGATTCACATAAAGAGCAGTATGACTGGTTATTTCACCATGCCACTTGCAACTTCCCCTTACTTTATTTTTGATATGAAAGGATGAAAACATAAAAAACTAAGCTTTGTAAATTCAAGTTGTAGGGACAAGAAATAGCCAACAATTTACACAGAAAATATAGATTATAGTGTTGTGACAGCATTTTGAATCTTTGATTCCACCACTGTTTCTGTTTGGACAAAAAAAAAAAAACATTTTTATCAAAATTGTGGAGTTCATGCTGAATGCATATTTGTTGGAAAAAAAATTGTAAAAATCTACGGAATAAAATTTTTTTTAGGCTATATAGTGGAAACAGACATCATTTTGTAAAATATTCATCATAAAATAATAAATTCTGTAACTTTTAGCTAATAAGAGAATTTTCAAATGAAATATTAATTGAAAAAAACTGCTACTTAACCTAATATTTTTATATCCCTCAATTTGATATTATTTAATTTTTCAAAAATTATTTTCAAAAGTTTATTGTCCAATTATAAAAATATATCAATGATAGAAGTTGCTGTCCCATTCATTCTAGAGCTCTGTTCCAGGAGGTGACGAGTCTAAGCCACAGAGAGTGGAATGCAAAGATTACTCGTATTCTGAGGGAAAGTAACAGTTGTGCTGATTTCATAGCCAACCTTGCTTGTGAGAAGCCGTTGGATTTGTGCTGCTTTGAGGAGCCGCCTGCTGGGTTGCATAGCCTTCTTCACCGAGATGTTTTAGGAGTTGCTACTCCTAGGAATTGTCCCATTTATGTTTCCCCTTTGGCTTTGGCCATTCCCTCTTATGGAAGAAGGTATGAAAACGTTGAATTAAATAGCACTGTTCATGGCAGTGAGGGAATAATTGAGTTGAAACTAGCTCTTATTCAAGAATATCATGAAATGTACGATTCAAATTCTACAGTCATCAATTTAGAAAGAGAAAGACTGTCCCTATTATGCAATCCATTGATGCTAGTTCATATTATATGACATTCCTATTAATAAAAAAGAAAGGCACTGTTCATATTAAAAAATTTGTTAAAAGAAATAATTATTTAGAAAAATCTCCACTCAATTTATTTTATTTTTAAAAAAATAATACTTTAATGTATATTAATTAACTCGCATGATATGTTATATATTAACAAATATTTTATTTAATTTTTTAAAAATATAAATAAAGTTAATAAATTGAACAGTTAATAAAATAAAAATTATAAATTAACCAAATAATTTTTTAAAAATAGAAATTCATCCCTTTTTTTTATTTAATTTTATATTTCTTTTGTAAATGGTATAAATTCATTTAAAAATCTCTGAATATATATCAGCACAAAACATTACATGAACAACGACTTGAGGTATGATTCATTGAAATCAGCCGAACCCTTGAGGCGCGTTTCAAAATAATACTTTTCAGAAATTGGGTTCAAAGTCCAATGTTGAGATTTTTGGGTGAAAGGTTAGCCCATGATTCGGCCCACATAAATTGAATGGTCCAATACATGATAGAAGCCTTGAGATTTTTAGGTTTGATTGGGCTGCTCCTTTGTGATTTTGATTTATACTTTCAATGTAATCATTCGTGGCGGAAGATGACGCAAAGATGATTACTTTCTCAGCCTTACAGCCACCGAACCTCCGCCCAACGCCGCCGCCAACTCCACCACCACTACCAGCTTCTTCCCATCAAGAACCTGGGCCTAATCCTCCAAGCCTTCGTGCCCTTTCTGACCCAGACTCCCAACCTCAGCCTCGGCGGTCGAAGGGTAGTTCTCAGCTCAATCGTTGGTCCATGGCTCGAGCAATCCGTTCTGGCCGTAAGTTAGACCGCCCTGGTCAGCGAACCCAGGTGGCAGAGCTGAATTCTCCTACTCAAAAACTTAGAGAAACCCAATTGAAAGACTCCAGTCCTTTAGCTGCACGCGGCAACAGAGATGATGATGATGAAGCCTCTGAGGTCACCACTGGGAAGATAATCTATATGGTTTCCGACGGAACTGGATGGACGGTGGAGCATTCCGTTAATGCGGCGTTGGGTCAGTTCGATTACTGCTTGGTCGATCGAGGTTGTCCTGTAAATACCCATCTGTTTTCCGGGGTAATTAATGAAGTTTCTGCCCTTTCAAATCCTTTCTTGCACGATTTGGGACT
Source organism: Mallotus japonicus (assembly GCA_949634005.1). Taxonomy (NCBI): domain Eukaryota; kingdom Viridiplantae; phylum Streptophyta; class Magnoliopsida; order Malpighiales; family Euphorbiaceae; genus Mallotus; species Mallotus japonicus. The sequence continues at coordinate 13,444 of CATIWK010177925.1, forward strand.
ATTGTCTCAGAAACATTCTGTCTAATTTAGTTGTAGTGATACTTTTACATGTGCATTTGTTAGATTGATGATGGAGAAACATTAATGGAGATTGTAAAGCAGGCGGCTAAAGAAGGTGCAATGTTAGTTTACACTTTAGCCGATCTTTCAATGGCTGAATCAGCTAAACAAGCTTGCAAATTATGGGGGATACCGTCTACTGACATATTAGGCCCACTAACTGAGGCGGTTGCTTCTCATCTTGGTGTTTCGCCTTCAGGACTTCCCCGTGGAGCTCCTGGGAGGAATTTTCCCCTTTCAGATGAGTATTTTCGACGAATTGAAGCCATTGAATTCACCATCAAGCAAGATGATGGTGCCTCGCCCCACAACTTGCACAAGGCTGATATCATCCTTGCTGGTGTTTCTCGTACTGGAAAGACACCATTGTCAATTTATCTTTCACAGAAAGGTTATAAAGTGGCAAATGTGCCTATTGTGATGGGTGTAGAATTGCCAAAGGGCCTCTTTCAGGTTGACCCAGAGAAGGTTTTTGGTTTGACCATCAATCCTTTGGTTTTACGGACAATTCGAAAAGCAAGAGCTAAAAGTCTAGGATTCGGTGAAGAAGTAAGGAGTAACTATTCAGAGATGGATTATGTGAGACAGGAGTTGGAATTTGCTCGCAGGGTTTTCTCTCAGAATCCTGTTTGGCCAGTAATTGGTAATATACTCTTCAATTTGAAATCGTTCATTGTTTCCTTGCAAATATATAGATGTTCTTTGTCATTTCGCTTGAAGTATCGATATAGTAAGAAGATGCTTATGGAAGTGGCTGAAGCTTGATTATGTTGCACTATTTGTCGTATGCAGAAGTGACAGGAAAAGCCATTGAAGAAACTGCAGCAGTTATCTTAAGGCTTCACCATGATAGGAAGCACAAATGTTCAATGCCACGAATCTCAAAGCGTTACTAGCACGGAAAGTCTTATGTTCAGGTATGCACAGAGGGCCTGGTGAATCAGTATAAACAGCTGTTCTTGGATCAATCTTGAACTGTTAATAATGAAAGGAAATATATAGTGAGACGCATCAAAAGCGCACATTTTTTTTTAATTTGCTGTAAATGTCTTGTTCTTACATCTTACTAGTCTTACCATATAGAATGTTCTACAACCTAAGCAAGAAATCAGGAATTTCTGATGTATCAGTACATAAATTGCTAAATGATATTGGGCTCAGCTCCAACGATGTGATTAAGAAAATTTTAAATGCATTGCAGGAAGAGTCTTTTAAGCGGTGTTTGATTTTTTTTCTTTCTTCAGGCGTTTATTTGGCTTTGTTTTATCTTTCTGTTAGAATTTTCTTTTGTCAGGATTATTCTGTTTGCCCATGCTTTTATGTTTTTCCGTGTATGAGTGCATTTATGCACAATCAGGATAGAGAGCATGTCTTTCTTTAGTTCTTTTTAAAGGTGATATCAGCAATGGTTGCTTGACTTTATTGTGTATTTACTTTTGCCCATATGATGATGCCTTGCAATTCTGCTACTCACTGATTGTACTTTTTGTTGTTGTTTGCATTATACTCAAATTTGCAAAGTTCTTTTTGTATCCTGTTTCACCTGAAGTAGATATGAACCCAATAGCAACAATCAATTTGTGAACTAATTCTTCCTGGTGAATGTTCACTAGCTCATCATTCTTTAGAGGGAAATTAGAGCAAATATATATCCCTAGATATTTCTTTATTTCTCTAGGTTATTACTCAATGATCTTTACCCCTGTTTCACTACCGTAGGAGCCATATGCAACAAGAAGAGACTATATAAGAGCCATATGCAACAAGAAAAGAGCATCTAGATGGGATTGTCAAAAGAGGAAACAGAATTAAAAGGCATGAGATTGTTAAAAAAAAAAAAAATGTGAATAGAGAGAAAAGAGTAATCTGGTCCTCCACTAAGCTATATACGGTGGCACTCTTCTAACATACTTCTGCTTCCGTATATATAAAAAGACGATTCCTTCTCTTTGTCACGATGCTGTATGTTGTTGTCTTCATCTCTAGAATTTTAATGATTCCCTGAAAAAGTTATAGCTCTTCCAAGCTGAATCCATCACAATAGATGGTCGGTCAACTTTTTGCCATTTTCTGATGTGTCATTGTTCCCATCAGAAGAAGTCTGCTCTTCCAGAAAGAACTTCATCACCAACAAACATAATCTTTGTCTCCACCTTTCATTCTGCTCTGAATGTTGTGTGATGGTTATTTTACAATATCTGCCAAAGATAATGCGCTGTTATCAATCAAGACCACTGTCTTCCACACCGAGTTTGCCCATTGAAAGAGTGAAGTATATCAGCAACATCGTCCCCATGCTTGATCTGTTACAGACAAAAGTAGGAACACAAACCGCATATATAATTTAATAAACTAGTATCTTATAGTTCTTGCAGTTTTTATATAAGGACAGTGAACTTACATGGTGGCAAAAAAGAAAAGAACCCTTTTGGGATCAATAGTCCATGAAAACGGAGAACGCTTGAAACTGTTTCTCCTCATGGGCCATCTGCCTTCTGGGGATGATGCATTCACAGAGCCGGAAGTGTTAATGGTGATCTGATGATGAACTTGTTGGTTGCTGCTGGAATGATCGGTGGTCCCAACTGCTAGCAGGGATGCCTTTTCAGGCATGCTAGGCCCTTCTAAAAGTGGTTGCAGATTAAAAATACCTTACATAAAAAAATGAATGATATTCAATAATCTCTACTAGCATGCTGAATTAATTAGAAGCTAGATTTGGTTTGATGTACACTCCAGAGTTGACCCAGCACTTTGGAATCACCTCAACCTCCTAACTGTAATTATTATTGGTACCCACTACAATGGCAAAACGAAATTTTCTTGGTATCATAAATAAAGTCCTACCTCATCCCCCATTTTAAAGTTTTATAATTTTTTTTATTTTTAAAAATTACAGTAAATTTGATTTTGAAAAACATTTATGTAACAGTCCTTCGAGTTCTAAGTATGGTTAGTTACATAACAGACTTTCTCTTTATCCTTAAAAGAATCAAATCAAGAAGATTGTTTTCAAGAGCTAAAAATCCCTATCTAACAGGAGTATAAGATACGTATCAACCCAAAACCCGTTACAGTAGATGTTTAACTAAACCAAGAACTGGCAACCACCACCAGAAAGATAGGCAGCATTGAATTAATCAAATCAAGAAGATTGTTTTCAACATCTAAATCCCTATCTCAAAGGAGTATAAGATACTAATCAACCCAAAAGCTGTTACAGTAGATGTTTAACTAAACCAAGAACGGGCAACCACCACCAGAAAGATAGGCAGAGCATTAAATATATACATAGAAAATAGTACAAATTGCAGTAAAGATTAAAAATTGTTAAGGTGTCCCAGTACAATTTGGAGGAACACTCCAAAAATGGGTTGGTAATGAAAACAAAAATATTCGATTTTACCTATAGGTGTCAAACTCAAACACATCAAAGAAACGGCCATTCTTGATATTTTTTTTTTTTTTTTTGATTTATTAACACTATTGTTTGCTAGTGAACAGTATCTACATATCACATGAAATGAATGCAGAGAGGGGAGAAACAAAATGAACCATTAGATGAAAACAAAAAAATTATTATTTTTTATTTGGGCTTTGCTTTAACCTATCTGTTAAATCTTAAATTGGACCGTCCAGAATTTTCTACAAATTCTTTTTGTTTGTTTCTTACAGGATACATTCACATGTCACGCTTAAAAACAGTTTCTGAGACAAAAGCAGTACCTCTAGGTGATGATGCAGCAACAATGTCTCTGTCATTAGGAGAGGGATTAGAGTTAATTTTCTTCTCACTGCCACCGCCGCCTCCACTGCCAACGCGCAGAGACCCTTTCCTGGAAAGGCTTCTCTGCAGCTATTTATCCATAAAAACAACATGTGCGAGATCATTAAGTAAGCAAAAGACATTCCATTTGATTGTAATTACAGCAAAGTCATTAACTTGTTACTTAAAAAAATGGAGAAATAATTGAAAAAAGAAACTTACTGTAATTCTTGAATTGGGGTTGACATCTTTATTGGCGGTGCCATGAGAGAAGCTTTCCATGTCAATAACAAAGCTACCGGATTTCTCTGTTGAGTATTGAAATCCATTTATATGATCTAAAACAGAAATTTTCTGGGTTCCCATATTTTCTTCAAATCCACCATTTTCACAAACACAAGAATCCAACGCCTAATACAAAAATCAAACAGAGAGGAACAATAATGAAATTGAATAGAAAATAAAAGAAGCATATAAGAACATAAAAAAAAAATAAAACCCAGAAACAGATGCTCACCAGCTTTGGATTATCCGCCATTTCCATGACTTTCTTGGGAAAATGAAATAAAGAGAAAGAAGACGAAGAAGAAGAGAAGTGTTGACAGGGCCAAAAATCGCCTAATTCACTTTTCCACCGCCTGAATTTGAAGAAAATATAAGGAAACCATGACAAGTCAATGCTTTTGAGAGAAGTGTGATGGATGATACAAAAAGCAATTTTAAAAGGAAAGCATCAAAACAAAACAATAGAACAAAGACTTGTTCATTTTCGCTTTAACTTTGTTCAATCCATCAACTATAAAAAAAAAAAAAAAAACAGCAAGAAACACAAACCTTAAAACACAACAGAGTTGAGAATCTTCTTCAACAAAAATGAAAATATACCCTGTTTTTTTTTCCCTTTTGTTTAAGGTTTCAAGAAATCGAGAAATGCTAGTAGATAAACTGACTTTTAACTACTCTCTCCTTTGTCAAAGAGTTTTGTTAGAAAGATAAGAAATGAGGGTAGAATTCAATTCATTTGAAATGGGGAATTCATTTCAAGATGACTAGAATTGGTAGCTTAGAAACAAGAAACAAATGGATGAAAATGAAAATAGAGATGTTTGTTCTTGTGCTACTTATATAGTTGTTTAATGAGTTGGGTTGTCTGTATTATTGTCATTGTAATTTTTTTGAAATTTTTCTTTTTTTGGTTGGGCCCATCTCAGAACATCTAAAAATACAAAAGCCACCAACAATTTTATTTACCAGCAAAAAATTTTATAAATTACTTTCTTTGGTCTTGTATTTCATGGTATTAATAGTATTGCTTAAGAGTTTTTTTTTTAAATTATATTTGGGATTGACTCTTTAATTGTTTTGGAAAATTCTATGGTTTTTAGTTATTTTTATTTTATGTTATTTTTATTATAATTGAATAAGAGTATATTTTATTGTTTAATAATGGTTATTATCAAAAATATGTTTTACTTTATAAAAAATAAAATAACTATAAAATGCATCATTTAAATATTTTATAAATACTTTAGTATAACAATAATAAACTGAGTGGAAAAGGTAATATAAACATTCTAAATTTTAAAAAAATATGTTAACTGAGGAAAAAACGAAGTAAAACAAAATATATGAGAATATAAGAAATGAATTAACAAATTATGAGCTATTTTTACAGTACAAACGTTTGTATCTATACAAATGAAATTGAAACTGTTAAATTAATTTTTATTTAATTACAACCATTGATTATTCTTGTATATTAATATACATAATCTGTATTAATGACTATTATTAAATAAATATTAATCTAATAATTATAATTTTATTTATATATATACATATATTTATACTGAACAATGACTAAATTATGATGTGATTTAAAAGAAGTGGAATTAGAATTTGCTTTTGCAAAGTTTAGCAGATAAGGGAAAATAAAGTTGTTAATGTGTACTACTTTTTTATTATTTTATTATTTTATTATTTTGATGTTCCATATTAGTAGTAACCACAATTTGAGTATTTTAAAGTTGGAGCCTATAAAGGAATAAAATTTTTGTAGTATATATTTTTTTCATATAAAATTCAAACTCATTTTTTACTCATAAAAAAATTCAAACTTTTTAGCATTTCGTAACGTATGTTAGTAATGTATGCTATTAATATTTTGACACAAGAAATTGTATATACATGGATTTGCAAATTATTTGTGTTCAAGAAAAATTCAACTGCAAAATTATTTGTGTCCTAATTATGTTTTATAATAATTTTCGACTTTATTTTTAATTTATAGGATAACATAATGAATATGATGAATGCACAAGAGCAATAATGGATATCAATTTTTGGCTTCTTCAATAATTGGTAGTTTAAATTTGAGAATGTGTTCCTCAACTACAAGGCCAACATCTTCGAAAAAGCAAAACTATGTCTTTGTGGCTAAAATGGAATTTTCTTTGTAATGGAATTATTTGGGATTTTTAAAGCAATCTTTTTCTTTTAGGGGACATACAACCTTTATTATTATTATTATTATTATTAGTTGGCTAACTTCATTATTATAATTCCAAGATTGGGATTTTTCTGCAATTTGGAACCAAAATATTGATATTAATTTCGGGTCCTTCCTATCTATTATACTTTGAAATGTCCCTGTTGTGATCATTACCAAAAACCAAGAATTTTAAAGATTATGACAACCCTCTATATATATATAGTATACGTGGAAAGGTTACCAATCAAAATAATTGTTTAGGTTTTTGTTCAAAAAACTTTTTTTTTTTAGGACATTTAATAATCATGTGTTTGTTGATATATCACATACTTCAGAAAATGAGAGACATTTCAGATTTAATTCGTATTCTCTATACTGTGAAATTAGTAGTAAATCAATCATTGAGTTATCAATCTAATTTTTTTGAATATTTAATTACTGAATTACCCGTTAAGTTAATAGAATATATATATATAAAAGTGATGTGAATTTATTATTTGAATAAGTAGAAATATGCAAAAATATTTTTTACTTAATTTTTTGAGGAGGTTAAATAAATTATTAAATTATAGCCAATCAGAGGTGGTTTGATCGGTATTTTCATTTATGAGAATTGTGGAGTTCTGAAGTTTGAATCTTTACAGAAATTGAATTTGCGATACTACCAAAATTGTGTCCTATTAAATTTATAGGTGCAAATTTATAATGCTGAAGCAACCGGATCAAATTATTTGTTAACTTGTCTATAATTCCTGAAAGAGACTTCCTTGACAGATTACCTTAAATTTTGATGTGTATATAAGCTTAAGTTTTGTATGCTTTGGTGGACCTGAAAGGTTTTGTTTTATTTTATTTAATTCCTAGTTGCGTGCTAAACCTAAAAATCTTAGAATAATACATATCTGTCAAATGTAGCGAAACAGAAATCTTGATTGTGAATTGACCAAGAAATTGCCCATAATCTGGATTTTTCAGTTTCATCATATATACATTGCGCTTTATTTGAATGGAACAACAATTAATTTTTTTTTTCCTTTTCCTCTAAGTGGGCATTAAACAAAAACAAAGTATATGGGTTGCACATGATTTTTACAACAATTCCTATGTCTTGCTGATGGGTCCCGAGTTTATTCTGGTGAGGGTGCACCTCCACTCTACACCAATGCTGCAACCTATAGAGTTATTGTGTCTGCAATAGAATATTGCTAATATTGAGTGGTGATGATATGATAATACATGTAAAGTAGCTATAAACAATACGAAAAAATACATGAAATGGTAGCTTTATGCCTTTTTTACAGATTCCACTAGCAACAAGTAGATACAACATTTGTATTCAGCACTGAATTAGTTAATTAATTAAACTATACGAGATTGCTGTGGTGGTAGCTAATTAATTGATAAATGCATGTCTGGGATTTGTGTTTAAATAAAATAATAGCACGACACATCAACAGTGGAATACAAGAAAGTAACTTGATTGCCATCGAACATGATAACATATATATACAAGAAGATTACTTTTTTATTTTTTTATTTTTCACTTAGTAGAACTAAGAACAATTTGCAGAAAAATTAAGAGATTTTAACTTGTTTGATTTTGGAATCCAATATTATTAAATAATAGCATGATGAATAAATTGCTCATTTATCAATCAACTTAAATAACAATTAAATATTTATTTGTTATGAATGTATGTTTTCAGATATGGAAATATCATATGGTCGTGCATATCTGTTCTCCAATAAAAAAAAAATAAGTCAAATTATAGTATAATAATTAATAAGAAAAATAAGGCACCATGTCACATGATCAACATAAATACTAATGGTTTTAATTGATCCACACCATCATTTGACTCCATTGCAAGCTATCTGCCAGTTCTGCCTAAGATCAATTTTTTTAATGGAAGAAGCATTATATGTCAACTATGCATGATTAGGAAAAAAAATATATGAGTAATTCTAAAATTAGATTGATTAATATATGAGTTTAGGTTTTATATTACTAAAAGTTTTTACTAGTCTAGTTTGATAGATATCTTTTTAACATAAGCATTTGTTTTTTGGTTAAATCGCGGGTCTTAAGAGTCATTAATTCAACTCTTATTAATTCGGCTTGATCCGAGTAGTATTAAAAGGATGGTAAAAATTTTCAAACAACTAATTTAATGCGACTGTACACTCAAATATGAGACATCGCTTAAGCAAAAAATAATTCATACCAACTGATCCAACAATTATTGGTTAATATAAATATTTTAATTAATTGAATGATAATTAGGTTATTTTGAGTAGGAAAAAAAATATAAATTTAGTTAGCTCATACTTTATAAAAAAGTTACTTCGTTAAACCGTTATTATTGATTGTTTAACGAAAAATTCATTAAGAAACAATTAAACAAAGAGGAAAATTTTCTTCAGCAATAATCGCTATATAACTTTTATTTATGTGTACTCATGATTCATTAAATAAGTCTATAAGAAAAGAGCCGACTTGCAATTTAGATCCTTAAGGTCAACATCAACATATTAATAGATAAAGCAGAGAAACCATACCACAACCCATCCTCCCCAACTACGGTCATTTCCAGTTAACTCAACAAGTATATGGTGCGACTTGCACTTTGGTTCGAGAGTCCATCTTTGTACATTTTAATAGTGCTGTAGTGTAACGTGTTTAAGGTCTGATGTGAATGGGATGAAATTGACAACTTTTCCCTATTTCCATTAATCAACAAAAGATATGTAAGACAAATGTGGAATTCTTAACAGATTCCTTGGTAAATTAATTAGTTTTGGCTGTTTTTGTTGTTGTTCCTGATTTCATTTTCGCTCCTCTATTTGCACTAATGAAAATTGAAGCAGAATGGGTAGGTTAATGCATTTAATTAATTAGCTTGAGTAGATATTGGTTAGTATCCTCCCTTAGTCAAAGAAGTTGGCTTACATATTAGCAAGAAAGTTTCATGCACATGACCAAAACTTTAATATATATATGTCCTTTGGTTAGACTATTCCTCTATCAAATCTAATTCATCCTATCTACCAAAATTTAAATCTTTTATTTGTAATTTAACTCAATTTTTTTTTTTTTTTATGATTCTAATAAAAGTTATGAGGTAGATGATATTTGTTAAAATGAATTAGCTTCAAAGTGAAGATTCCAACATTAAATGTAATAATTTTAAAAGTAAGTACTCCAACAAACTATAACTCATTTAAAATTTTCTATTTTTCTTTATAAATCAAAAGAAATGAAAATTTAAAATTTAAAATTTGTCCTCCCTTTATAGGGTGAGGTCATGGGAGTTCGATCTCTCCTCCCCTTAACCTTCCGGCTATTAAAGAAAAGAAATTAAATTTTATATAAAAACCAAAAAAAAAAAAAAACCTCTCAAATAGAGATTTTCCAGCTTATTTCTTTGGGTAATTTTGCAATGTGCCTTCATCTTCTGACTCAATATGGGGTTGGAAAAAAAAATCATTATGGGCAGTATTTTCATCCAATCAACTATTAACAAAATTTTCTTTATTAGTAGAAAGTTTAAATAATTAATCTAAATACTAATAGACTACACCGATTAGAGTATCATCTATTATCTTTTAAATTGAGTGAAAATTAATTTTGTATATTGAAAAAAATTCAAATATCTTTCTCAAAGGCCAAACAATGTATGCCTTTCTTCAAATATTTTCCCTTCCAAATTAGGTGATGTATGTGAAAACTAATGGAGCAGAAAGTTTGAAGATAAAGAAACACACTCAGAGAAATGTTATGATCACACCCTCCACTTAAAGATGGCCATATACTATATCACAACATAAGGTGCATATATTGGTGGACGGTGAAAGATGAAGGAAAGAGATGATGTAATATATATATATATATATATTATGATAGATATTATTGTTTGTGACGTTATAGATTATAAACAAAATAAAAAAAATTATTAAAATATATTTTTACTCCATAATACAGGTGAGATATCAAAATAAAAGAGAAATATTTTTAAAATATCGTGAGGAGCGATATCGCTACCCGTGATAATTATTTTTATCTTATATATTGGATGAATGTTTGGTGGCATTGTTTTCTTTAATCAACGAGTAATTATAATAGGTGGGGTTACAATTGCAAAATTTCAATGAAAGTTTTGTACTTTCACAATCACCAATCTATCACCAATATTTTTAAAAAACGATATTTTTGGCCAGTGTCATCTTCTTTCTCTTTTCTGTGTTAAATAGCTACTGTACATGAGTGGTTTTTGGCCATTTGTGACAAAAAAATCACCCAAAAAATCTACTTTTTTATAATATTATTAGTAGATCTACATGATTTGAGACTAGACCTCAAGTTTATGAATAATTTTTTGGTATTGGATAGCTATGGATATATTTCTGATATTTTGGTGATATATTTCTGATGGCTCAAGCTTGAAGATAAGATTCAGATATGATGCTAGAAGGAGAGATCAATGCTGCTGTCATCTTGCTTCAAGCCTGATGTCTTCCTGAATCTCATCCAGCAACGCCTAGCTACTAGGTTTATTATGTGTGTATTCTTGTTTTCTCAGGATAGTCATAATTTTTACTCCTACATTATAGGTACTGTCAGCCTTGTTAGTAGGAGTAAATCGGATGACTTGCCTCAACTGGATGTATTAAACTTCTACTCTTTCTGATCAATGAAATTATGTTGTTGAAAAAAATAAAAAATAAAATCACCAATCTAGTTTGTTTCTCTTACACCTTCCAATTTCTGAATTCATTATAAAATTTAATGGATTACTCCACCAATTTAATCATTATACCATATCATAGATTTCTCTTTTATTTATTTAAAAAAAAACAGTATGATTAGTTTATTATCTAGATTAGATTGTACAATCACACGCTGTAAATAAAAGAAAACACAATATACTCTCTCTCTATATATATACACTATTAAACGTTGGGATTTGTCAAGATTCCATCAAATTATTTATAATGTATTACATGTATAATTCATCATTTTTTTTTCTTCCCATCTCTTCTCCACCACCTCAAAAATAAAACATAAAAAATTCAATACATATATCAAAAAAAAAAAATAAATTCAATACATAAAGATTGGCTATTGCACGAGATTCTTGAATGAACATGCTGCAAGTTTCATCTCACAAGTAACAATGGCAGAAATTTCTTATTTGAAAAAAAAAAAAAAAACACATATAATATTCATCCATTCTGAGTAAAAAGATATAAATTGATTTTACAAAATTACTCGGCGGACCAATCAAAAAAAGAGAAAATAAAATTATTGATGCTAAGAGGAATGCTTGATAAATCTAGCTTGGAAAAAAATGTATTTTCCCTATAAGCCATTCCATTTGATTTCCATTTTTATTGTGAAATTAACTTTGCAGAAGTGGAAATGCTATCATAAGACTTCGTAGAGTGATAGAGGTTGGACCAATCTTTTTATTTGCTCTGGCTCTGAAGGAAGAATACAAAAGAAACTGAGGTTGACTTAACTTGTTCTTTCTGTAATCAATTAATTTGTTTTTTTTTTTTTTCCGCCAAAAATTAGCGAAAGAAAAAAGTGCCAAAACTTCATATGAACTTGATGCCAATTGTGCAAGTGTCAAAAGAATACATAGAACCTTCTATTCTCTATATATCACTGTCCAAGAAAGTTTCCACCACCCATTTGCCCATCGCTATTATCCATCTTACAATTTACACAACAACTTGCCTCATCTTAAAAATAATAATAAAAAAAAAATAAATTTACCTATGAAGTATGAAGTACTTGAGATTTTTTCCATGGCCTTTAAGTTTGGATTTTTGGTTCATATAGTTCGACATGCCATGGCCTCATTGACAAGTTGTTGGGTTCAAACAAAAAAGAAGGGCTGAAAATATTTGGGCTCAGCTGGCTTTCAACACCCAAAAAGCCATTGCTTATAGTTTCATGCATAGAATTGTCTTATTCATCGCCAACTGGTTAGCTCTTTAATTTTCTTTTTAATTAAACTCAGAAATTAAGTGAAGTGTAACATTTATTTTCACATAGCCCCTGATCAGCAGAATGACTTAGTTTCAACATTTTAGCTACTTTGTGCAGTAGAACCCAGGAGAAACAGTCCAACTTTTGCATTTTTCCCCTAGAGTACAATTAACATTTAACGATTAGCATGGTGCTTTGCACGTAATGCACTTCACAAGCTTGTAGATATTGCATAATCTGTGGATGCTACCTTAAGAAAGTCATAATTGATAAGGCCTGTGGAGGGAATCATTATAAATAAATTAGCTTTAATTTTTCTTAGTCTGAATTAGAAGTATTTAAAATTCACTAATCTGATTAATTCAGTTTGACTTGAACAAAATTATGAACGTAATGAAAGTTTCTCAACAACTAATTTAATGTGATTGTATATGCCATGACTCGTATTTAAAATGTTTAAACTAAAACAATTCTCTACCAATTGATTCTAGCAATCGGTAAGTTAGCTTTAATTTAAAT
>CATIWK010177951.1:0-14108 GCA_949634005.1 Mallotus japonicus
CATCTGTTAGTGAGGCTACACGTAGAGCACAAGACAAGCTTCGTTCGATATTCTTGCTGAAGTAGTTATGCAACTAAAATAAACGTTTGTTCCTAGGAAAGTTTTCTAGTTATTGACTGTGTAGGCTAATATGTATGCATATGTGAGTAAAAGAGAAAGGACAAAAGCTTGGCTTGGCTTATTCTGCATAGTGTTCTCCAGAAATATTCTTTTTTTTTGTCAGATTCTCCAGAAATATTCTAACCCATGTGATTTCCAATCTTGAATTTTATGTGAGGTTGGTCACTGTTCCTTTTGCAACAATCATATATGCTTTGTTTCACAACCCTCCCCTGGAATTATTTATGGTTCCATTTTTTAACTTTGATCCCTCCCTTTATTAATGGTCCTGATGATGATTGCAACCAGAGATATGTCTGGCTATTTGTCTCAGAATTTTATGAACTTATTGCTAATGAAATGTGTTCTTTGTTCAGCTAGGGGTGTGTTTCCTTTCGCAAAATCCTACATGTAAACATAGGCCAAATTGCCCCAAATTAAAACTTTGGTACTTGGAACTTGTGTCACTAGACCCACCTTTTCAAGACATGTCAAGTACTGTCTCCTTTGTGTAACATTAACATTGTTTATCATAAGTGGACAAAGTATCCTATTTAGTAACTGCATGCAATACCTTAACTTGGGTTGGTTTGGAGCACCTTATTTAAGAAACCATTATATAGCGAGGGTTTTTAGAATTATTGTCCTCTGGAAGAAGATGTTTTTATAAACTTCTTTGAAGGAATTATATATGTGTAGAATAATGAATGCCTGTGTGTAGCAAAACCAGGTTTTACTGTAAACAAGGATATATATTATAAATATTTGGGTATTTGTTACTTCTGATGGAGTAGGAAAACTGGATCTACATGTATATGAGATTATTTACTATCTATAATTAGATCACTGTTACATCTTTGGAAAGACGACAATAATTGATGTTTAATTATTATTTGGTAATTATTTACATCATCTGCCTTACAACATCCATGATTATGATTACTCTTTGATGGTATCCCTTGATGTATTTTCAAGGTATATATTTGTATAGAAAAATACATAACAGTTTCTGCACTTGTTTTATAGAAGAGAGGACCAGTTATTGCTGTCCCCACAGCATAAATGAAATTTGATCTTGAAAGCTCCTTCCAATGAAGTTGCATAGTTGAGGCAAACTGTTGTGACTAAGGAAGCTTTATTTCCTCAAAGATGCACAATTTGTGAGGAGATTTTATGTCCTATGAGCCAAGGGCAGTAGCCTAACTTACCAATGTTGGTTTTGGCTTAGCTATGTAATTTTTTTAATCTATAGACTTTTTAGCATTGTTACCTCCAAAAGAACGGTTTTTAACTAACTCCTAAGAATGTATCCAAATTTTGTTCGTGTATGCAATTGGTGATTATTTCTATGCAGTCAACTATGATCTAAGTGCAATAATATGTGGCTGTCTTATTTTTGTTAGTCCTGCCCTGTGAATCTCATAAAATTCAATTTGTGAATTCTAGAATCTGGTTAAAAAAGGGATGTATATAAGGATAGTTAAACGTTTTCTTCTAGGAGCAGCATCTCTTGTGCATGTAAGAAAACAAGATATGTTGTTTGTTTGTTATTTGAGATGTTCCTGTAAGTTCGCTATTGAACTCTTTTGTGCAAAAGTTTACTTGGCATAGAAAAATGATGAATGATTGTTGTGGAAGATATCAATAAACTTTTGTCTTTTATGAAGCAGTTGCAAAATGATTGAGAAGGCTTTGGAGGGTTCAAAAATTGAACATCTTCTCATCTAGATATAAGTTTCTTGTGTGAAAATTTTTGGCATTATTTACAATGGTCCATGATATAATTTGCCGATCCATATAGGCTATTGAATTTCCCAGCATGAAGAAATACCCCGATACAACAATTGGCTAAAGATTGATATTATGATTGGTGCTTCCCATGTTTTCTGTAAATGACAGATTTTGAAGGTATTAAATCATTTGAGCAAGAAGGGCATTTAGGATAATCCAATTTTAAAGTGATTTTAAATATATAATATATAATTTTATAATAATAACAATCTATATCTATATCTATAAATAATATAAAGCTGGATTTTTAATTTCACCGTTTTAGGAACAGTAAATTTTGTAGCCCCTAATTTCACAAAAATCACAAATTTGCCATCATCTTTACCATAGCTCTAAAGTGAAACGACACCGTTTTATGTAAATGACATTTGTACCCTTAAACAACCGAAAGTAATTCCACATTCATGTGCAATAGTGTCATTTTATTGGTGAAGATGAGTGAAACCCTAATTTCTATTCCTCATTTCTCTCTTTCAAACACGCCACAGCCGGCCTCCTTCATCCTCTCCCCTAATTCTACTTTCTCTTTTATTCTCAAAAAAAAAAAAGTCACTTTCTCTTTCAATCTCCATTTTGCAGCCGTCACACCATCCCTGCTTTGCTTTTCTTCTTCTGCCGCCGCCGCCGCCGCCGCCGCCGCCGGGTCACGCACGCTCTCTGCTCAAGCTCAAACTACTGTCTCAATAAATCAGCAAGGGTCCTTGGAAGCGCATCAATCTTCCTCAATACAATATAATAAAGGAAGGAAAAGAGTCTAGATATTTTGTGAATTTAAGTACTCTTTTTTCACTTTCACCCACAAATGATGCTTCCATGTGATCCATGATTTTTTTTTTGAAACACATCTGATCCATGATTGATGATGATTTTTCTTTATGTTCCATTTCAAAAGAGAGCTTATATTACTGTTGAAATGGCTTTTGCATGGTGTAGTTGAGGTTAGATGGATTTGTTGTTTTTGTTTATGTTTGGAGAAAAATTAGTTTTTTTTGTGTCTAATTAGGCCTCTAATGTTAATTTTTTTTTTCGGTTTAATTGTTAATTTTCAGCAACTGGGCACTTTAATATGCAAAAAAAAAAAAAAAAATACATCATTATGTTTTTGCTAAGCGAAGTCCTGCGTGAGGTCGTTGAGTTTGAATTGGTTTACTCAATTGTTTTCATTTATGTTTGGAACAAATTTAGCTTGGTTGTGTCTGTTTCACACTTTGTTGTTAATTTTTTTTCTTTTGATTTAATATTTCATTCCATAAACTATGCATTTAGTATGAGAAAAAATAGCGGAATTAGGCAAAAGAGAACAATTGCGGCTGGGTGTTCTAAATTGATTTGGGATGTCTGGTGTCAAAATTTTGATAATGTAATGAGGTTAGTGTTATTTTGCATCCCAAAAAAATATTTGCATGGATTATCAAAAAGTATAGTGTAATTGAGTTTTGCTATGTTTAGAGCAAAAATTGGCTTAGCTATGTCTGATTGATGCTCTAAAGTAAATATTTTTGCTTAGTTGTTAATTTAGCAGTTAAGCATTTTACCAGGTTCAACTAAATTTGTAATTTTTTTCCATTTGAAAAGCTATGCATTTTGATAATGTTATGAGATTGTTATCTTATTTACATCTGGGAAAAATGACATTTGCATGTTGTGTAAAAAAAAAAAGAATAATTCCTTGAAGTTGTGGGTTTAGTTGTTGGAATGATTTGTAATTTCTTTTGTAATGATTTGTAATTTCTTTTGATCTAATGGAATTTCGGTTAGGGCATTTTATGCCTGATGTATGCAAGTCTGTCTGGTCTTAAAAGAGGATATGCTCCAGGCTACTGTTGTGATTTTTTTTTTTCATGTTAAATTTTTTTAGTATATGTAGTTATTATTTTAGTGTTGTTATGTTTGTTTTTTAAAAGCGAAGCAATTATTTTTTTTATAGAAGATAATGACATTTATTTTGGAATATAAATTTGCATGAATTAATTAATGGAATTGCTGCTGCAAAATCTGAAAGAAAAGATATTATGATATTTTATTTGAATTTGCCTTGGATATTATGATATTTTATTTGGATTTGCCTTGGATATGCCACGTAGTGTTGCATTAATGCAATCTATTTTTTTTTTGCTTGGATTACCCCCTATATGAGTAGAGGTGATTCAGCAGGTTATTTTATTATTTTTTTGCTTTTCAAATCTAAAAGAAAAGATATTATAATATTTTATTTGAATTTGCCTTGGATATTATAATATTTTATTTGGATTTGCTCTGGATATGCCACATAGTGTTGCATTATTGCAGTCTATTTTTTTTTTGCTTGCATTGCCCCCTATATGAGTAGAGGTTAGATTACTCCCTATATGAGTAGAGGTCATTCAGCAGGTTACTTTATTATTATTTTTTTTTGCTTTTCTCAGCTATGTGCGTTGCTGGGAATTTTGTCTTTAGGTTTGTATTTACGGTGATTTATTTATTTTTTTACTGCCTAATTTTACATGTTTACACATAACAAATGCTGAATTTGCTTTAAATCTGTGTTAGTGATGTTCATGTTATAATCTAAGCTGCAATTTATTTTTTGGTATTTACTGTTTTCATTTGTTGATGTTGCAGTGCTACTTTTAGCTTTTAAAAAAAATTATTAGCCATATTTGGAATAATTTTATTGAAGCTGTTGCTTCTGGTGTTTTTACTATTGTTTACAAACCATTAGCATACCTACTATATGTCTCAGTCTGATATGAGTTGGATGATAAATTATCCTTTTTTGAAGTTTAATTATTCAATCGGAAAATTAAACATGAAAATTAAGAATCTAAAATTTAGAGGGAAGAAAGATGAAAATAAGATAACTATAGGAATTAGGGCCTTAGGACATCATGCTGTAAAAATAGGTCACATAAATGGAAAATGTCATCGAGCAATAGTTTCAGATGAAATGCTTGCTCCAGAGGTTGGCATTTATAGTTAGCAGCAGCGAAAAATCAATATAGTGGATTTTGCTCCTACAATTAGTGCTCTTTGTAGATTTACTACCCTTTTTAGTAAATTTCTGATGCTAGTTGTTGCTTATGGTACTGATAGAGACTCCAAATCTAAACACATATATTTCATCTTTAATATCTTTAATTATCCTAGGTTTTCTTTTTAATGTTTTCCTCTTCATCTATGAGACTGAAACCATTCATCTATTAGACTGAAATTTTTTATTTCAACAGATTTCAATGGAATCAATACACAAAGGTCCTTTGGATTGGAGTCTGAGGTGGTTCTTCCCTCTTTATTCCATGGCTTTTTGATTCAGGTAGAAGAATCCATTGCTAAAATGATGATGTTATATTTGGTTTATTCCTAATTTACTCCTATTATCCAATGTACTTTTGTATCATTTGTATTGAATTTAATTGATGCAATTATCCTCCTATTGAAATGATTATTTTTTCAAGATAGCGTTTGTATTATGAGTGTATAGTAGTTTAAGAAGAATGTAGAACAAACTGTATAAAATTTTGTTTAGAAAGAAATGTTTGTGCCTTATTTTTTTCTTTTTAAATTTATCATTGTTATTTTTTTAAGTCTTGACTTCTTGAATTGATTTTTTTTTTATTTGGAAAAGGAAAAGGAGGAACCAATGGAGAAAATTGCTGCCCTTTGAGTATACACTAAATCAAGTTTTTTTTTTTTTTTTTTTTGTCTGTGTTTGCTTGCTGTTAGTATTTATGCAGCAATGAAGACCATGTTTGTTTGTTATTTTCATTCTTTGTGTTTGTTTCACTATTTTATTGCAGAAAACAATACAATGTTTGAGTCCACAGGCCTTTATGGCGAGGTGTGTCTGTTTGCTTTCTCTTTCAATACAAAAATATGGGCAACATGCTTCATTTTTGTCGAAATCACATTTGGTTTGGTTTTATCCATCAATTAACTATCTACTTTTATGACTACCGTCATCAGTTCGGAGAGTTGATCTTAGGTCTGGCAGGGTACGTATTTCTTTCGCTTTCAAATTCTTATTTTAGACTTCTCATGGTTTAGAATTTTGTTTTGTCAGTTTTCTGGTTTTTAAGCTTTAATAATTGCAATAAAGTTGGATATTCAATTCAAGCTTTGTATTGTGTTTCACATGTCCAGGTTGAGGTTCTTCGTAACATGGATAGCTCTTATTTTGGGTAAGGCTTAACCCTTCTTGGAGAAAGGTTTTGACTCACTTGCATTTTCGTTCTTTATTTGTGTGTATATGAATTTTTAAATTCTGCAATGTCAACACTTTCAAGCATATTTTGTAATCAATTTAGCAGATTGTTTGATAGAACACATTACATTTGTATTGAGATAGTTTTTAAGAGTTTTTTTTTTGAACAATAGTTTTTAAGAGTTGTTACTTCTCCTTTTTACACATATGATTTAATGTATAAATTTAACATTAAATATATTATGCTATATATATTTTTGCATTATTCATTTTTAATGTCGGCTATTGTATTGACCAGCAGTGAAACGCGGGCTACTATACTAGTATATATATAAAGTTCAGAATCAAATTTCACTGTAGTGATACAGTACATTTAAAGTGATCCGATTTTGACTTATTTACGTTCCATGCCACTGCCTTAATTTCACTGTGAAATATTTTGGGCATTGATTTCACGCTATTTTCAAATTTGCCACCGTCTATATCTTTAGTTTTTGTGGTAACGAAATTTTCCTTCCTGCTCCTCGCCTGCCAAGGAAACGACGTCGTCCTTCTACCCTTTTCTGCCCCTGCGTCATCTTCACAATGGCACCGTTTCCTCTCACACAAGAATTATATTTCTTTTGGCTTTGAGTAACCCTACTACTATCCTATTCTTCTACGCCGCTGCCTCTCTTTCACCCATCCGCCTTCTTCTTCTTTTCCCTTCCTTAGATCTCGCCATGTTTCCCTTCCTTGCATCTGCGTTTTTTTTAAAGGAAAAAGGCGAGATTACAACGTTGGAAAAGGAGGACATGCCGGCTGGAAATCAGGTAATGTTTTTCTTTTCCCTTTCAGTTTGTTTATGTTTCCCATAATTGCTTGTTGTCTTTCATAAGGGCCTAATTTCTTTTCTGATTTTGTTGCTCCCTGATCTGTGTTTGATGTTGCTATCCTCGCCTACTCTATGTAAATCAATTTGTATTCTTTCAGCTATCATGTTCTTGGATTTTCATGGAAAACATTGGTTCTTTCTTTGAATTTTATTGGTTGTTGATTGCTCTCTTTGCTGTCAACAGAAATGGAGCCTGTGGATGATTTTTTTATTTTTTATTTTTTTGGGTTTTGATGAAGTTTGTAATAAAGTTGTTAAATTTTGGTTGAAAGCTTAATTGGGTTGATTATTGAATTTTCAGGTGATGAGCTTCTCTCTGATTGATTCCCTTACAAGGAAATCGAGAATGGGATGTAATGGGAAGTTGAGGGAAAGGTTGCTACTTTTTTTTTTTTGGTTATTCTTCAATTATTATCAGAAAAAATTATCGAATTGGGGATAGTTTTCTTTAGGGTATATTGATTCTTGATGAGCAATTTATTAATGTTGATCCATGCTTTGGCTTTTGATAAATTGGGTTGTTCAAGGAGCAATTGATGTAAACATTGGTGCTAATCCATCTGCAGAAGGTGGAGATGAAGATGAAGGTGTTGATGATCAGGCTGTGAAGGTTGTTGATATTGTTCACACCTTGAGGCTTCAGGTTCGTGAGCTAAGACTAGAATTAAACATTGTTTGTTGTTTTTGCTGGTGGGGTCTAAGATAGTTGTTTTGTGTTATTATTTACAGGAGCAACCTGCTTTTGACAAGAAGTAGTTTGTTACCTACATGAAGAGGTACATCAAATTGCTGAAACCCAAGTTGGAGCCGGAGAAGCAGGAGTTGTTCAAGAAGAACATTGAATTGGCTACTAAGTTCCTGCTCTCTAAACTCAGCGACCTCCAATTGTATGTGCACCTTTGATGGCTTATTTTCCTTGATTGATAATTTTATATATATATATATATATAATTATTAAGTAAAAGATATAGTGTGTTCAAGTTTTTTTGGTTTGAGAAACAAAGGTATAATAGTTTTAGTATAGTGGGTCACTTAAAGGAGAGTTTTGGATGCTTATAATTTTTTAATCGGTCTATAAAGAGTATGCTTATAATTACTATAAAATTTTCTTATTAGATAAAGATTCTAATGCAGACTGCAGGTAGAGTTTGGAATTTTCCTTGAGGATAGAGGTGACGGGGTCCTTTCTCATCCCTCACTTGACAGTTGCACAGTAAGTGAAGTTGTAAATGGCTCACAGATAAATAGGGAAACTTTTGGCACTCGGTCACTAAGTAACTGTGCTGTTTCAATCGACATTGCATATAATTTCTAAATCCATAGTTCACATGATGACATGGTTTCTTTTATTGATGCAGGATAGTGCAAAAGGATCCTACCATTTCTTGGTAGGTGGAAAGGCCATTCTATAACCAAACGCAGTGGTGTTTATTGTGCATAAAACATATGTACTTACTCATTAAATAATAATGTTTTTATTATGCAGAATCAAAGAAAAAAATTTATTCTACTTATTATGTTTAACTTTTTATCTTATTTTATTTTCTTTTGCATTTTATTATCGGTTTGGAAATGGTTTAAGATTTCCCGCTGCGAAGCGCGGGTGAACTTCCTCGTAATAAAATATAACCCGCACATTGTGCTCGATGAAGACTAATTTAAATGAATTAAGCAAGTACCAAATTTATCATTGCAACTAATTTTGATTAGCCATTTCAATTACCTTATAAACTAATGAATTACCTTCACCAATCACTGTTCCTCTTAAGTAACTCCCTGATAGATCAAGAGTCTTTAGGTTGGGCAATGCTCCGAATGATTCTAGAAGCAAGCTTTTTCCTTCTATTACCATATAACTTAAGCTTAAAATGATTACAGCTTTCATATCTGCAAAATATAAATACATATTTATAATTTTTTCAGAAAAATACGTACATAATCTAGATTGTTCGAACCCTTCAATTTTTTGTTGATGATCAATAATTGTTGTATAATGGCTACCTGTTAACCCTTCAAATTTTTCAATTTGATTTCCACCCAAACTCAGCTCCTCTATTTTACTCGAAGCATGATCCAACTTTGAGCATTGTAAGTAGTAATTCTAATTAGCTAATTATGAAAATTTTATATTTAACAAGTGAAATTAAATAATGTCTTCGTCAGTAAATAGCTTCATATATCACTAAATAATAATAATAGGAGACCATATCTAACATTGTCAAAGAATAATTAATAGGTAAACACATATAACCTTTCAAATTAATTATTCCTTTCAATTGGTTGTCATCTATATATAGAAGTTCTAAGGATGAAAGTCCACTGCGAGATGATAGAATACCGTTGTTGAAGTTGTTATAACACAAGTCAAGGTACTCCAAATTGCTCAATTTCAATAGTTTCTCACTACCTGTACAAGTTCTTAATCAGTAGTATATGATGACAGTAATGTGTAAGGAATTGCTTTAGATATGTTATTCTGGATTCTAGAGAAGGTTATCCATAGACTTGATATAGCAGGAAAATATCTGACAGGAATTTTAGCAGAAGAAAGCCATATATATTCACCAGTTCTGCAAAGAGCAATTCTCCCAGTCTCCAAATCATTTAAGAAAATATATAAAACAAAACCAAAAAAAGATAGGTTTTAGTTGACATAAACCTGAAAATCATTTATTTATACAGTTAAAAAGTTCAAAATTAAAAATAAAGGTAGAAATATCTAATATTTATGAGGTCATAAATCCAATTTACCTTGGTGTACAGGTATTGTGCCATTGAGTTGGCAATTATAACAATGATAAGGTCTTCAAAGAGGTTATCATTCCAATTATTTGAAGAAAGTGACCATCATCGAATGTAGAATAATCCAATTTTAACTGTTCCAAATTCTTGAACTTGTCCCAGCCTATTAAGAAAAATATAAAACAAAACCAAAAATGGAGGCATTTACTAGAACATGAATCTTTCTTGATATTTTAACATATAAAATTGCCATCTGGGCAATTTTTCAATCATGATAATAAAACATACATAGTAAGAGGATTTGGACTAAAACAAATTTGTTACAAAATCTCTAATTTTTAAAGCCTTCGAATATCTCTACTTATAAATCTCAAATTTTTACGTATCATAATTTAGAAAGTTACTATTGTTACCTCCCAAACAACCTTAACACTTGAGAGAAGATATTTCTCCAAAGCTTTGGAGTGACTTTTCATCAAAAGAAGATTCATCCAAGTACAACTCTTTCATATTGCTGTGATTGAGCTATTGTTACCCCGATAAGAATATGAAGTACTCTTTGTTGTGATTGAGCTTTCAATAAGTAGTATCCTCAGAAATGACAAATTCAGTGTCCAAGGATAATAAGAGCTGAAGCTCTAGCAGGAGAGAAGCTGTGTATTTCGGCTAAAGGCTTAAAGGTTTTAATAAATTATTTGGAGTTGTGTGCTAGTTGGCAAAGCTTTGCTTCTTTAGGATGTTAAATCTATCCTTGATGATATTCAGGCGTTAAACATAGTTTTTTTCATTTGCAAAGGCATATATCAGGAAAAGATAATTGAGAAGACAATACACTTCTGGTGGGGCAGGGTATAATGCATATACATTAGAAAAATCATTTGCGCATTAAGTTTTGTGGACTTGCATATTTCACAAACAATGTCATAAAAGGAATTAATTAAGCACTAAAAAAACACAACTTACAAAAAAGGGCATACTACTATGAAAGCCCGAACATAGACAAGAAAGGAATGTTGTCCACCAAAAAGTAGTAGCTTCTAGTCATATTCACCTCTATGAAGTAAAACCATGCTCGCCGCCAGTATGGGTTTATGCATAAAACTGCAATTATTCCTAGCAGTACTATGACGTAAGCCACCACAAAGCTTACATAGAAAACACCCATATCGATGAACCCCTCATCCTTATTTTCATCCATTGAATTTGTCGGCATCATAAATGGAGTTGTATTACAACTTTTTGGTAGTGGCAGTCCACAAAGCAAAAGATTTCCCTCGTAGCTACCCTGTTCAAATGTAGCAAATTGTGCAACTCTCTTTGGCGTCTTGCCTGATAAGTTATTGTGTGCTACACTGAATACAGCAAGATAGTATAACTGAGTAAGCTGAGGAGGGATTTCTCCATCCAAATTGTTGTATGAAAGATCCAAGGTTTCAATTGCCCTCAGATTTGAAAATGTTGAGGGTATTGGTCCGGTCAAATGATTGTGAGAGAGATTCAACACCTGGATAGTTAAAAGACCTCCATACTCCATAGGAATCTCGCCCGACAAGTTATTGTTAGAGAGATTAATACCAGATAGATAGAAGAGGATCCTTGCTTCATAGTAGTAGGATGAATTCTTTGCTGCAAACTCTAAAGATTGTTGAGGTTGTGTATCAGGAGCATATGCAACAGCAGCAGAAAGATTGAATGTGAGCTCTTGTTGTCTATACCAATCGCTGCTCACTCTTAGGCAACAGACGACATGACCAGATAGATTGTTATTAGAAAGATCAATCAAACTTAATTTATCCAATTTGCATAGCTCATATGGAATCTGGCCTTCAAAATTATTATGACCCAATAAAAGATAGCTTAACTGGGAAAGTCTGCTAATCCATATTGGGATGCTTCCACTCAAACTATTGTGGCTAAGATCCAACACAATGAGTTCTAAGCTATTAGACAATGCATTCTCCAATGATCCTTGTAACATATTATTAGACAAACGAACTTCTCTTAAATATGGACTGACAAATTTGGATGGTAAGCTTCCACAAATCTGATTTTTTGAAAGATCCAATACTTCAAGCAAAAGCATATTCCTCATCCACTCTGGGATATTACCAGAAAGATTATTATTACTGACATCCAATGTTCCCAACCAAATGGATTTAGATAAACTATCTGGGATATTTCCAGTGAACATGTTTCCAGCCAAATATAAGGATTTTAGCTCTTTTAAGTTAGCATTTTCTAAGAATATTGGCCCTTCCAGACTGTTGTTTGAAAGAATGAGTTCATTTAACAAGGTACAACTAGTGACTAACTCTTCAGGTATTCTGCTTGACAATTCATTGTTAGACAAGTCCAAACTTTCTAATGAACTCATATTGCCAAATGAAGAGGGAATGCTACCACTTAAACTATTATGGGACATGTTTATAGACATCAATCCTGGAAAATAAGTTCCGATTTCCTCTGGAATGTAGCTATAAAAGCAATTTTCAGAGATATCCAAATATGTCAAATTCATGTGAGGATGGATTGGTAATTGTAGAGAACCTGAAAGAGAATTGTTGGCTAAGTAAAGACTCTCTAGTTTCGTGTTGTTCTCTAACAACCAATATGGAAATTGGCCCTCCATTCTAAGGTTTGAGAGATCAATTGATTGTAAGTTTTGTTGATAATAGAGGAATTTTGGAATTCCTCCAACATTTCCATTACCATCCAACTGAAGATGGTCTAACTGAAATTTTGGAACTGAAGTATGGTCCTCTGTGTCTGCACATATTTTGTTACCTTCTACATCAAGATATCTAAGCTTTGAATGATTGAAAAATGTAGAGAGGGAGATTGGGATTTGCAAAAGATTGTAGGAAAGATCTAGGTATTGAAGAGATGTTAAGTATTGAAGAGGAGAGACGTTTCCAGTAAGGTGATTAGAATTGAGAGATAATGTTTGAAGGGATGTCAAATTTTTTAAACACAATGGCAAGCTTCCACTAAAATCATTGTAATCCAAATCAAGCTCTTGAAGATGTTTTAGGTGACACAAACCTGAAAATTATTTATTTACACAGTTAGAAAGTTTAAAATTAAAAATTAAAATTTAGATAGAAATATCTAATATTTATGAGGTTATATATAAAAGAGAGGGGCTGCCCAGTTTACCTTGGTGTGCAGGTATTGTGCCATTAAGTTGGCAATCATGCAATGATAAGGTCTTCAAAGAGGTCATGATTCCAATTGTTTGAAGAAATCCACTCTCAATTGTGGAATAATTCAAATATAAGTGTTCCAAATTCTTAAAATTGGGCCAACCTATTAAAAAATGGATATGGTCACATATTATATAAATATAAAAAATTGAGAAAATTTGCAAAATAAAAAATAAAAATAAAAAACGATGCATAATTGAGGAATTTACTAATATTAAAAATTTGGGAAGTTCATGCTTTATTCAATAGGAATGCATGATTCTCAATTATTATTTTGTCCAATAAAAGAACTGGTTAAAACCAATTTCAAGAATTATAATTTCTTATAATCATAAATATGATTTTCTTCTAATTAAAATGGAAAACCAAAGTTAGGATAAAAGTCAAGTATACAATTTGACAGTAAGGACATTCTTGCTGCCAAGCTTTATAACTTTAATCCTCTAAATTTTTTAAAAAGTTATTTTTCAATCTTTTGGTCTTTCGTTTATTTATTAAAAAAAAAATCATGTCCTCTTATAAAAAACTTTCAACAGCAAGCTCCCACTAAAATCATTGCATCTCAAATCAAGCTCTTGAAGATGTTTTAGGATGCATAAGTCTGAAAATTATTTATTTATTTATTTATACGGTTAAAAACTTAAAATTTTAGCTAGAAATTTCTAAAGTTCTTGAAATTTGAGAAAAGAGAGGTGTTGTCCAATTTACCTTATCATTGCAATAAATATTAAAAAAAAAAATTGGAGCCATTTGGAATAAAATAAAATTGTTACAAAATCTCTAGTTTTGAAAGCCTTGAAACATTGTTAGTAATAAATTTGGAGACTTCTTCAATTGTATTTTACAGATCATAATTGAGAAATTTACTAACTTCGGAAATCAAAATAATGCAAAAAGCTTTATTTCTTCTTAATTATTATTGCATTGATAAATGGGTGGCAATTTTTACACTCTATTTATACTGCACTCTAAATTTGACCTATTAGTGATTTAATGAACATAATTATCTTTACTTTTAAATGACTCTTTTATTAGCTAATACAACATTTAAACTTTTTATATATAATTATCTTAATAAATTATTTATTTTTTGAATGTCCAATATATATTGAGTCTCAAATATATACTTAATTTTTTATATTAAAAAAGATGAAAATAAAAAATAAAAATAAAAATTAATATTTGGAAGTTATTGGCTACAAAAATGTAGATTCTTAGT
>CATIWK010178039.1:0-10052 GCA_949634005.1 Mallotus japonicus
ACAAACTCCAGCAAATTCTTTGATTACACTTATAATGGCAGAAGATTGAAGGGTTTTGCGCAAAGGACAGCGTCCTCCTTTAGCTACTACAGGATGTGGCAACGCTAGCATCAGTTGCAGCTATGGACTACAGAGTATAAAAAGTGCTTTTTTTTGAGTGTAAATTCCTAATGATAAAACAGCAGTTTTTCCCCCACATTGGAACGAATGGAAAGAAATTAGAACCAACTAATATGCCAATTGAGAAAAGAAAGAGTTCATTCTACGTAGAGCTTAATACGCACGCCCAAAATGCAAAACAGAAAACACAACACCATTAGCCTATAAATATTATTTCATACAAGGTTTCATTCAGAGTTGCATTTAAAAGAAAGACGAACAAAGAACTGAATCTCTTACCTTCAAGCTGCCGCACTCATCTCGTTAAATACACAGATCAACCAGGACACAACTCATTACGATGCGATGTAGAGTTGATTGATTCATTTTGCTACTAATTAAATCATGACTACTCTCCACAATAGTTATGCAGTATTAACTAGGGCATATCTCCATTTGGATCTTTGACCTATAGTTTTCAGGTTATTTCCAAATTCTCAAGCGCTCATATCATTCACAACGCACACACTGTAATGCTAGGCCAATGAAACTTTCATAAATGACAGACTTTCAGTTAGATTAGATAAAATTATGTTTTTGATTAGTATATTTGGTATAGTATTTAGAATTATTAACGGCAGAATCTTCCTTTTATTTGTTCAAAAAGCAGAGAGCTTTGCAAGGCAACCTCAAGCATGTCAAAGCAACCTTCTACTGCAAGGCAACCTCAAGCATCTCAAAGCAATCTTCTCCTGCTTTACATAAAAATTTGAAATAGAATTCTGTTCTTATGCTATTGGAATTAGAATTTAAGCTTTAAGTTTTAGTTTAACCTCCATTTTGACTTTTGATTACAAATGCATAAGAAAAAGACTATCTCAGTGGTGAATATGAGTAGTCAAGTGGTAACTCTCCAAGGGTATTCTGAAGTGTAGGGTTTAAATTTTGCCATTGTCAATTTGAAAGGGAAGAGTTGCCCTCTATTGCGTAGTCTATCGATGCTTGGGTCATATGACCTCCTTATTAAAAAAAAAAAAATCATTGAACTTGGATGTAACTACACTATGCATGATAGCTACAGAGATGAAGGATTGTCTTTGGACAAAGCGTAGAGATAAGATTTTTTTTTTTTTGATAAATTGGGAGGTCATATGACCTTAGCATTGACGGACTGCACAATAGGAGACAACCCTCCCGTTTAAAATTGACGACTGTAGGAATCGAACTCTGCATCTCATAGTGCATGCCCTTAGAGAGAAGTTACCACTTCACTACTTCCTCACTTAAATAAAAGTTCTTTTGTTTTTCTCTTGTTCATCTTGTTCTGTGATTTGTAGGAAACTTTCTCCTAAAAGGAATTATTTCGTCATTTTCAATAAGAAAAAAAAAATCTACTGAGCTATTAACTTTCCTTTTTGCTTTGGCAGTATTACTACCATGCTCATAACTAAAAAGAATGCAGATTAACCTAAGAGGGTGTAGATAAGTTGGTCAGGGACTCTTCCAGCATAACTAGAGGTCTTGGGTTCGAACCTTGGGTACGCAGCTACTTTAAAACTCTTTGAGTAGATCTTTGCCGCCCTTCCGGGTTTGTCCCGGATGCGGATTAATTCCTAACTTAAGATATAATTTCCACATTAGTGGGATCCGGATGCATCAGATGCAAAAAAGAAAGCAGATTAATTCCTAACTTAAGACATAATTTCCACATATATACTTTGCTTTTACAAAGATATATACCACATTGTTGTTATGTTTTTTTGGTGGATCATTATTGTTGTGCTGAGAACACATAACATGCAAAAAAACCTAGCATAACAAAAATAACTAAGTAAAAGAATTCCTTACCCAACTTTCTTTCATGGCTTCGTCTATGAGGAATTTAAGAGAGCTAAAGGTTGCTATGATGCTAATCTTTTGTTTATTGATACAACCTTCTAAGCCAGGTAAATGAACCAAGCACTTTTTTTTTCTTGTATTTTAAACTAACCCCTTTTTGTTTAACTTCCTCGACTTTTCACATGTTCTCTGTGTGTTCACAGATGCATTGAAGTTTTCAAGGTATGAATATAAGATTATGAAAGAAATGGCAATAGACTCAACCCCTCCTAGTTGTGAGGGTAAGTGCCAGGGTTGCACTCCATGCAAGCCAATTGAAGTCACTGTGCCTCCAGCATTTAAAATAGTTTCAATCTCTCAGCCTTCAGAAGTTTATCCCAATTCTGAGAGTCAACCTATTGTATGGAAATGCACCTGTAATGGTAAAATTTACGATCCTAACTGTTGATATATCATGGAGTGGAAAAGACACTTTTATTTGTAGAGGACTGTGTCCTGAATCTGTCCAACAAGAAACTTCTATTGTACAGGACAATGTCTTGAGTCTATGCAATAAAAAAAAGACCAAGCTCAGTCTTTCAAGCTGATATAAATACAGCAATTATATATAAGATCAATGTGGACTTATATTCTACTTTCTTTGAAAGAAAATAACCTGAAATTTATCCATTCGAATATCTTTTTTGATTCTAGATTCTAATGGTAGAAGATGGTAGATACAACTGAGAATCACTGTTCCCTGTATAATACTGCAATGAATAAAATCTATGGGGAATGAAATAAATCTGGCCTGTCCAAATTGAGAAATGATAAGAAATCTTGCTTGTGTGCACTAAACATTCAGTTGAACTCAGTAATCTTACTTGAAGTTGAGGACATTTCAGCAATATTTCCAACCATAATTTTCAGGGTGAAAGTGTGACC
This sequence comes from Mallotus japonicus, assembly GCA_949634005.1. NCBI lineage: Eukaryota > Viridiplantae > Streptophyta > Magnoliopsida > Malpighiales > Euphorbiaceae > Mallotus > Mallotus japonicus. The sequence goes on from CATIWK010178039.1 coordinate 2,863, forward strand.
ATTCCATCTGTCAAGTCTCAGTACGAATTGGATTTCAGTTCAGCCATTGATAATGCAGATGCTGCAAAAGTTGAAATTAACTGCCTGTCACGATTCTAGACAATAAATAACAAATATTTTCCACAATAATGCAAAACAAAGTTGCAAACAGCAGCCTATGCATATCATTTTATACTTGTTATTACAGGCAGGTTAGGTTCTGGATGGTTTCACTTTGGCGGCACATTTTAAGAAATTATGTGTAAATGATATTAATTTTGGTATTGCATGTATTCCGAATAATGAGTGGCAGAATCTTACTCTTTATTTTTCCAAAAGTGAGGAGCTTTGCAAGACAATCTCGAAAGCATGTCAAAGCAACCCTTTCCTGCTGTACAGAAAAATCTGCAACAAAGCCTTCATTCAGATTCTGTTTCCGAGAAGCAGCTGCAAAGAATGATTTGTCTTCCACATCATAGACCAATTCACATTGAGGTGAATTAGGAATTCTTTCTTGCACATCAGATCCGTATGCTCTGGTGGCATTTATGTTGAGAATATCAATTTGGTTCTCACTCAAGTTGTTTTTAGGCACCACTTCTCATGATTTTCCTCATCATTGCCTGCAGGATCAGAGGTCTGGTTTTCTTTTTCTTCTCCCATTTCTGGCATGGAATTTTTTTTCACTGAAGGACTAGCAGAATATTAGAAAATGAATTAGCACTAAACACATATCACATAAAAGCATATGCGCCAAAATGTCATTTTGTAATCAGTTCATGGCTGCACTTTTATCATGTTTTTTATTAAAAAGTTTTTCAGTTTATTTTCAGACCATATTTTCATATACGTTAACAACATATTTTTTGAGTTTTTAGATCAGAATCCCGACACATTTACCCCTCTAACTATATACTCAATGAACTTTTAATATATAAGGAAGTAAAAGTAAATTATTATGCAGTCAGTTCACTTCTAGTTACTTCACAAGAATCGAATCATGGACAGCTTTCATTAGCGTTAGCCATTGTCTCTATGGCTAACGCTACTCAGTGCATGCAAATTCTGTATATAGATATAAAATGCAAATTTAAGCTCATACTGAACTGTATGAAATGTGGTCTCCCGAATAAATAATTCAAGTTACAAAAGGTAGAAACATCCAAATATAGAGAGTAAAGTTTAAATTCCGGTTTTCCCTGCTCTTTTCTCTTTTGGTGAGAAATTAAATCACTTGAACTCTATTGATTGACAAAAAAAATTATATCAAATGTGAAAAAAAAAAAAACTATATGAAATGTCCCTTTTACTCTTGGGGAACTCAATTCAATCCATGAGTCAGTTCATTACTTGAGGTATTCAATTCTCGATAAGCAGTGTCACATTTGAGACATATCATTTTCAATATTTTGAACAATGGTGTGTCAATTTTTGGGTACTGTAGAAGTTGAAATATCATCGAATGCTATCGGAGTGATCACCCATGATCTATAAATTAGTTAGAGCAAGACATGTAAGAACCAACATGCAGCTTGTCTCGTCCTGAAGAGACAATTATCACATACAGTTTTGGAGGAACTTGTAGTTAAATTTCTAAAATTCTGTAGTTAGTTATTTTAGCCATCAAAATAGTTCTGTTATATTTGTCGTAATAAAAGATGGTGCAGCTAAAAGTTAGATGTACTCTGTAATTGTTTTTTTTTTTTATATAATTTTAGTTATATAAGTTATAATAATAAAGATAAATTGTAAAAAAAATTAAATTTAATTGCTACACAAAAATAAATTTTGTAGCAACATATTTAAATTATTAGCAATAAAAATATTATTTTATAGCAAATTAAATATATACAACTTATTGGCTACAAATAGTATTAAGGAGCTAATTCTCAAAAAAAAAAAAAATTAAGGAGCTAATAAATTAATATGACATCCTTTATTATTTTTAAAATTTAAATTTTCGTTTTATGTTGATGCTACTTATTATAGTATTATTTTCTTAAAAAAAAATTGTATCATTTTTTTTTTCATCTGATGCACCTGATATCCGTTATCCCGTAGGACTCGACTAATTCGGATTTGATCCAGGAAGGACTCCGAAGGGCGGCAAAGGTCTACCTCAAGAGTTTTAAAATAGCTGTATACCCAGAGTTCGAACCCGAGACCTTTGATTAAGCTAGAAGAGTTCTCCACCAACTCATCCACACTCTCTTGGGTAAAAAAATTTATAGCATTTAACATAAAAGAATATTAATGATGTCTATTTAATAATAGAAAGTATAACTTTTTATTACTTATTTTCGATGCAAGATTTGAAATTTTTAGTTTCACATGTATATAATTAGCCATGACTTTAATTTTTGTAGCTAAAATTTTATATAACTAGCTTCAAATTTATTTACTGTTGTGATTAATATTATATTTTAGCTATGATGTCAAATATGGTAATTACCTACGACTTTAACTTTTATAGCTAACCACCTATGGTTAAATATACATTAAATATATATTCTAGCTACATAATTTTTAATATATGTGGCTAATTAGTTTTTAACCTGTATAATTGGCTATACAATTGTAATTCTTGTAGCAATAAATTATATTTCATGATAAATTTCAATTATGACAATGAGATGAAAAAAAAATGATAATTAGTTTATCATTTGTTCAGAATAATTTCAGAATAATAATTCTCAACTCTCATTTTGTTTTTAACATTGCTTTTAATTTCATGATAAATTTGCAATGTAAATGTACCATACCATCATTAATTATGACAATGTATATGTTCCAGTCTGATGTAGATATATGAGTGAAATACGCTTCTATATACATTGTACAAAATAATGGTACTTTAGTTTCTTTTTTTAGAAAAAAAAAATGGTACTTTAGTTTCAAAACAGCTTATTATTGTTATCTTATAAAATATTTATTTAACAATATCATATACATATACCTGAAATGATGTTTGTCACGGGAATGAATACTACGGTCGCCTTTTATGAAAAATTTTTTTCCATCCCTATATTTTGTTGAATTCTTAAAAAACATATTAAAAAGTAAAAGTGAAAAATTTTAAATTGTCTTTTACGATAAGGGCAGTTCTCTCGTTTTAAATTGATGACAGCATGATTTGAACTCTACACCTCAAGATACTTTTGGAGATGAGTTACTATTTAATTATTTCCTCACTAGCATATATATATATATATATATATATATATATATATGTGTGTGTGTTTTACATAAGTGAAATGATCATTAATGTCTTCCAAAAAAATTATTATACGTGTAATGATGAGTTAAGATTTGTGAGTTTTATGTAAATTATTTTTTATTTATAAATATTCATTACAAAAATTAAATTTTCAATATTGATAAATACAAAAATTCAAAACTTTAATTTCTTTATTTTTAAATATATTCAAAGCAATAAATTTTATAGTTTTAATAAAGGTATTTAATCTTATGTTGGAAGGTAAACTGAAGAAGGAATTAACATTATACATTACTCATCATAAAGTTTGTCTTTTATATATGTTGGACAAAAAATTAAATCTTAGGAGGAATCTGAAAATAATATATAATCAATGAGAGCGATTTAATTATTATTTTTCATTAAAAATATCATATCATGAGATATAAAATTTAAATTTTACCATCGTTAATTTAAAAAATTATATTTTAATCTAATTTAGAAGAAAAAAATTATCTGTTATTTTATAGATTATAAATATTTAAGTTGTCTAATATTTTTATTAATAAAAAAAATATAAAATTTTATTAACTTATATATTCTTTTTTTATTTATATCACTCTAATTTTTTTTTTTGCCAAATACATAGTTTCACCCGCTAAACTTTACCCCTTTAGCATATAAAACCTCTCAAATTTCAATTTAACCTATTACACCTTTTAATTTTTATTTTAAACTGATTTGATCTTTGGACATCTAATTTTTGGTTCTATTTCACTTTACTTGCATTATAATGGAGTAGAGTGTGATTATAATTGCCTTTGCCCTATGTTTGGAAAGTGAGGAAAGGGAGGATAGAAAATAGAGAGGAAAGTATGAAGGAAAAAATGTTATTTTCCTTTCTTTATTTTTCCTCTTTATGTTTGGATTGGAGGGAAATAATATAGAGAGGAAAAAAAGTAAATATATATTTTTTTATTGGATAGTTAAAATATGTGATATATTTACTATTATACCCCTATGTTAAAATAATAATATTTATTAAAAAAAATTTTATGAACTTTAACAAAAATAAAAAACTTATTAAATTAACCATTTCAAATTAATAATTTAAAGAAATTAATAATTTAAAGAAAATATAAAACTTAATAAAATAACCATTTCAAATATTTTAAAAAAGAGAGGGAAACAAATGATTTTAAAAATGGAAAAGATAACATAGTAAGGGTAAAATAGTAAAATTATTCATTACACAACACTTTCCACCATTTTCTCTCCTAGAGAGGAAAATAAAGCTTATTTTCCTTTCTCTCTCATTTTCTTCTCCTCAAACCAAACAAGAAAAAGTGTTTTTCTCCCCCCATTTTCCTCTCCCATTTTATATCCTCCCCCATTTCCCTCCTTTTCAAACCCAGTGTTAAGCGTGTGAAATTCTAGAAGCATGTTGATGTATCCTAAAAAAAGTAAGAAAAATTATAAGATAAAGATGAATGATTAAAATGAAAAAAGTTTGAACTTTCGTTACAATTAGGTCATCTTCAACCTCTTGCCATGTTTAAATACTCATGTTTAAAAATTCTATAAATTATACAATTCAATGAACAAATTTGTACACTTCTAAAAACATACCCATTGCTTAAAAAAAAAAACCCTTCACATGCTTCAAGATTCGCAGCTAATAACAACATTAATATAGAATCCACTTGATTTCTTAATTCAATAAAAATGAGCAAATTCAATATCAGATGCATAAATCAAGAAGTAGAGAAAGAAAATATGTTACTTGCTTTCAACCAAACTAACCAATAAAATCAAACAAATAAAGAATTCATGAAGAATTCTAGCATAAGATTGAAACATAATCAACTAAGATTTTGACACATCCATCTCCTCCACTTTCCAAACTCATCAACCTAACTCAAAAATCACTCCAAAACCACGCAGATCTCTAGTATCATTAAATACTCAATTCATACCTTTTAAATTTGGCCGAGTGCTCTATTTCACCCCTGAACTTTACACTTTTGACCCATAGCTCCCCTCAACTTTCATTGTGACCAATACATGCCTCTAAACTTCTATTTCGGACCACTTTAACACCTGAGCTCGACAAATAAAACGCGTGTAAAAAATGCGAGCTGACGTGTATTAAATGTGCTGAGTTGGACGTCAGAAAACAATCAATGTCACATGTAATATTAATTTTACAAGCTGAGGTAAAAATATAAACTGAAATTACCTACCATAAAATGAAATTACCAGCTGAAAATTCCAAATCCCTAAATTGAAAAACCCTAATTGCACCTAAAGCCATTTCTAAATCTCAAAAAGCTTTACTCTTCAAATCAACAGAAAAGAGAAGAAAGAATCTTTGCAACTTTAAACTTTACAAACCTTACGGAAGAATAACAAACGAAATAAAAAAAGTCGATAAGAATCAAAGAAGTAGCTGTGGTGACTTCGATTGTTGCATACAACAAGCTGAGATGATAAAGTTAGCCGTGTAGTCAAAAGAAGGTACTGAAGAAAGGGACTGAGCTACCAAAAAGCTTAGGTGAAGAAGATTATTCTTTTCAAGGAAGGTACAAAAGTGACCCTTTTATCTTGCTATTGCATGTTATAATTTATTGGTTTTTTTGTTATTAAGGAAGAAAATAGGGATTTTATTCAAAGTTTTGTTAATCTAGAACTGCTTTGGGATGATATATTGGAGTAAAGTAATAGTTGTGGTCCTCACATGGAGTAAAGTCAAAGTTTTTATCCTTACTTTATTGTGCAAATGTACTATTTTTAATATTTATTTCTATTTTTTATGACAGAATGGCTGACAATTTTGTCACTGTCAAATGGCATCATGGGGGTAAAATCATATGGGGTAAACCTCCTAAATATGTCAGTGGTAATTGTACACTGGAAGAAATGGACTGTGACAAGTTCAGTGTGCCTGAACTAATATGGTATATCAAGTCTTTTGGGTATATATCTGTAGGAGGTATATATTATATGGATTGGGTTGAAAGTAAGTTAATTTTGCTAGTTACAGACTCAATTATATTAGAGTTAGTAAACAAATGGAAAGATGGGGATACTGTGGACCTCTATGTTTCACATGTGGTAGATTAGACAATAATTAATGAGGATGGTAATGGTGGAGTAAATGACAACAACTCCATTGTAAATGAGGGTGGGGTTATATCAAGTGATGAGGCATCTGAATCAGATTTTGTGGTCGGCAATATGAGTGATGACTATGAATCTTCTAATGAAATTAATAGTGATTGTGAAGACAATGATGACGAGTTAGATGAGTTTGTTGAAGTTATTGTTGAACCACCTAAAGAGAAGGGATCGGATGAGGGGGTGTTGAAGAGGTTGGTGCTGATCAGGCAGCTGCTGAAGCTGGGGATGATGAAGAGATTTTAGATCTTGGCAGTGACCGTAAAGATGTTCAGGTTGGTAGTGACAATGATCTTGAACTAAGGGAAGTTAGAGAAGAAGTCAGGATTGCAAAAAGTACTCAGTCAAGACTTGTAGAGACAGTTGAAGAAGTATATCTCGGTCCAACAGGTGTAGATGCTGGTTTGACAATGTAGGCAGGCATAAAAATGAACAATTTGCTAGTGATGAAGAACATTACGACAGCGATGAACATGGCAACGACCATGTAGTATTTGGTAATGAAGAGACAGAGCAGTCAACAAGAAAATCAGCTCATTCTGTTCACTATGATCCAAACATAGACATTCTGTTGTGGGAATTAGGTATGATTTTTACTAATGTGGATTAGTTTAGGGAGGCTATCTATAAATATGTTATAGTTAAGGGATTTAAACTAAAATTGAAGCCTAACCAACCTGATAAAGTTAGGGTAAAATGCTTACAAGATAGTTATCAATGGCATTTATATAGTGGGATTCAGAGGGATAGTCAGAATTTTATTATTACGACATATAATCCTAAGCATTCATGTTCGAGATTGAACAAGACTTTCCACTGCAACAGTTTATATTTCTTC
>CATIWK010178045.1:0-11540 GCA_949634005.1 Mallotus japonicus
AAAAGTTGAGACAGCAAATTTGTAATTTTTCCTTTTCCTAATATATCCAGTATTCCACCTATCAATCCATGATCAAAAGAATGATGATTGATGCCCCCAAGCCCTCGGCCTAGTGGTAAGGGTGTTGGGGATGGTGGATGAAGGTTGGAGGTTCAATTCCCCCTCCCCCTCCCCCTCCCCCTCCCACAAATCCCTTTGGTTAAACAAAAAAAAAAAAAAATTGATGATTGACGCGAGGCAATAACCCATGAGAGGAGTATGAACATGATCCAAGTCTTTTTTTTATTTAATTAAATACGATTCAAGTCTAGTCTACATTAAACTAAGCGTTCGTATAGTTTTCATTTACCTAATAAATTAGAGTTATAATAGTTAAATTATAATCATGGAAAATGATTTTGAATTTTCTATAATTTAAAACAAATGATTTTGATTTGTTTTAATTTAGTGATTTATGTTATTTTCATGATCATTATTTAACTATTGATACATACCGCGCCCCCTGAACTTGGCAGTTTTTTCCATTTAGACACTTGTACTTACATTTTTACCATTTGAACATCTCAACTCGCCAAAATTATAACTTATAAACCCCTTTGTGCACATGTGGCATGGAATGTGAATTCAATCACCCATGAGCGCGTGACTTAATTAAAATTTACGTGAGATGAAATGACTTATGAATATCACGACTCTTTTCCTATTATTTCTCACCTACTTTTCTTCTCCTCGTCTCTTTTTGTTCTCAATTCCAATCTTTTCCTTTCTTTCTTTAATAGTTGCATCTTTCACAGAATCTTGTAATGAGAGAGTATTTGCCTATCATTCAAATGAAAGACACAAAGCCCCAATGTAGTCCTCTCAATACACATCCAATATAATAGAGCAAACTGCAAATGCAATTCCATACCAGTATTAAATCAGCCGCTGGCAAAAATTCAACTTGATGGGTTACAAAAATCACAGTCTTGTTTGCTAGTGCTGTCAATATATATTCTTGCAGTTGCGTATCATATTTTCAGCCAAATTACATTTATTTTGAAAAGCAATATGAGTAGTATACTTAGCAAGTCTAACATTGAACAACTCTAAGTCGGTGTGGGCATCAACAACACTAAAAGGATCATCAAGTAAATAGATATCTACATCTTGATACAGTGCCATAGCAAGCTGTACCCTTTGCTTCTGGCCACCAATCAAATTTATACCTCTATCACCAATAATTGTTTGATCACCATGTGAGAAAAGTTCCAAATCTTTTTTCAGTGAACCAACTGCATGGATAACATTTTTGTATTTTGCTTTATCTAGTGATTCTTGTAGTATTCTGAAAGTAGATAAAGCAGAAAGAACACCTCCTGCTGTGAGTTGGCCACCCAAAAAGTGATAGTTGCAACAAATATGGTAGAGCTCCAAAAAATGAATGTTATAAAAAGCTTGTGAGTATAGAGCTTTCTGGAGCCACCTGAACTCTACACCCCACATCTCCTCCAGCTTCACTTGATACCTGTCCTCCCAAGCTCGCAACTTCAGAATCCTCATATTCCTTAGACACTAAGAAATTTTCCTCATCCTGTCATCCTTTGCAGCCATTAACTTATCTTGATACTCTTCTTGTAGCTTAGCCAGGGGGATAATAACAACGATGGAGATAATGGTGGTAATTAAAGTTGCAACAGAAGCAATTCCAACATTCTTAAACAAAATTGCAAGCATAAGAATTATTTGCAGGGAAGCATCCATATATCATGGAGATACCAAGAGTAGTCCCCTACCCTCTGGACATCAACTGCCATGTAATTAACAATTTCTCTGCTTGACCAATCGTCATTATCATTAACGACCTTACATTTCCATTATGTTGAGTTGATTTCCGAGGCTGACTCAAATTCTGAGAAGAACCCATTAAAGATTAGGCCATTTTATGAAGACCCAACGCTTCCATTCTCACTTTTATTTTCTGCAATTCTCGAAAGTCTCTATTTTTCATAATCTGATATCCTTTGCTTCCTCAAATTCCTGGCTTCTTCTACTACTTCTTCATTTAATTTTCGTTTGCTTTCCTCGAATTCTGAATTTGAACATGAACTCGAACCTGATGGCTCCTCTTCCGCCATTCAGATTCTACTACTATTAGCGCTGCTAAAGTATTGAAAATTGACAATTCTCTGGTGATTGTTTTACTGGCTGTGGTGATTGAGAGATGACATCGACAATTCTTTGAAATTTTAATTTGGTTTCATCAACAACATCAGAAAAATAGGTTATCATTTTAAACGAATGGGTTTTCATTTAAGTGATTTGTGGAAGATGATAGAATTAGGGTTACAAATTTGGGAATTTCACTATTTTTACAGCTTTTACTTTTTGTTTTCATTTTTTTTTCAGTTTTATATGTGTCATGCTTATGTGGTAACCATTGTAAAACACGCGCTGCTTCTTTCTGCTTATCGGGTAGCAGGGGGTTTATAAGTTATGATTTTGGCGAGTTGAGGTGTTCAAATGGCAAAAATGTAAGTACAAGTGTCTAAATGACAAAAACTACCAAGTTCAGGGGGCGCGGTATGTATTGTGCCTAAATACTATTATATGAATCATAACAATAATTATTATATTAAATAAAAATTATTATAATAAATTTCATTAGAAAAATAAAAATTTTGAAAACATGAAACACTGTAAAATGAAAAGTTAACAAATAAACATAATTTTGTGCGTGTTTCCTTTTTGTATTTAGAATATGGAAAATTTAAAGAAAAAATAAAAGAAAATTTGAGAAAGAAAAATAGAAAATATTTTCTAAAACTAAACAGGGAATAAAATTTAATTTTGAAAGAGCTAATAAAATTATAAATATATATAAGGCCTGTTTAATTTGGAAAAATAAGGTCTATTTTCTAAAAAGATTTTCAAAAACAAAACTATAAAACCGAAAAGATGTGCCAAAATTGGGACTTAAAGCATGAAGAAACCCCCAAAAAAAAAAAAAGAAAATTTAATGTTCTAGTTGTTGAGGTCCAAATGATTCAGCTAGCTGAGTCTCTTAGATTGTTGAAATTCCCATTCCCTAGCTTAATATGACTGTTAACTTTCTTTATCTTTAATCGGTTAAAGTCCTCGAAGCTCATCATCTTCTCTTAACTTTTCATTACAAGTCCTATCCTCTTCCTCACCAAATCTGTATAAATACACTCTCAAGACCTTCCTTAATTTTACATATACATCTTCACTCTTCCTCTTTTGTCTGATAAACAAGCTCATCAAGCACCAAAAGGCTTTATTGATATATAATGGCTTTCAAGATTATCACTCTTCTTCTTCTGGGTCTCACATTGACCTTAGCAAGTGCCACTGCGGCCAGGGACGCTCTCTTCAAGCCGAGCAACAACCTTGACACAACACCTGAGGCGAATGCTAGTCTAGTTGACTGCTGGAATGCATTGGTTGAGATCAAATCTTGCTCAAATGAAATCATTCTCTTTTTCCTTAATGGCCAGACTAACATTAACATAGGAGCTGACTGCTGCCGTGCAATTTCTACTATCACTCACAACTGTTGGCCTGCTATGCTTACTTCCATTGGTTTCACTGCTGAGCAAGGAAACATACTCAGGGGCTATTGTGATTATGCAGAAGCTTCTCCCTCCGCTTCTATTACTCCTGTGGCTTCTCCACCCCTTGCTGCTGGCCCGTCCAAGTGACATTAGCAATTGGTCAATTTCGTGATAGATGTTGATAAGGAGAATAAAGGTTTTCTTAGTTCCCTTTCTGAAAGTGTCTTTTACTAGTTTGGTTTTAATTCTGTGTTTTATTTCCAAGTGAAGAGTTGCACAAATGTTTTAAAGTTCTCAATGTTTTCCAGTTTTAAGGGTATGAAATGATCATCATTATTGGCTATCAGTAATTCTCCAGGAAAAGAGACATTTTGCTTATGAATTGCAATTAACATGATAACGGTTCTTGTTTAGTCATTAACTATCAGTAATTCACTAATACTCGAGAAATAAAGCTTATTTTGTCCAGTCATACTAAAAATTTTGGAAACCAGATAACAGCATTCTCCCATCTACATTGTAATTTTATTCCATACAAATGCAAACTTGTGATGCTTATTATAAGATCCCTATGATTAAAACCAAGATACATTCGTTCTGCTGCTTGCTCTGAAGAAATCAGAAGCAATATCTGCATAAAAACTTTGGTGAACCACCAAATGCGTTAGCTTAATCATATTTACTTCCAATTTACAGCTAATTCACTGCATATGCTTGAATATACGTAGCTGTAAGCTACACTATTGTTTGAGAATACAATGATTTTTCTAATAACTAAGCATTGTCCACGGAGCCAATTCCTCTTATGCTGGGGCTTTAACATAACGTAATCGGTCATTATAACATCACCTATGTGGATCAGCTAAGCAAGATTCCTACTATACGCAATTGACACAGAGTAAAAATTTCTATCACAGGATCTACACGAACTGATATGAATATCCATAGCCTAATATTTCTCCATTGTTTTAAACTTTTAAAGTTCTATGTGACTTCCAAATTCAACTATATATATTAATATAATATGATTGATTAATTTGTTATAAAAGCAAAGATCAAGAATAGTTGTGTGCAAGGCTACCAAACGAACCGAAAACCGAACCGACATGGTTTTGTTCTTTTTGATTACTTTATATTTTTTATTTTTATGAACCAAATCGAACTGAACTGAAATTTTGATTCCGTTCGGTTCAATTTTATACTTAAAAAAATTAGTAACTAAAATAACCGAACAAACTGAAATTTTATTATTTATTTTTAATTTTTTAAATATTATAGTAATTTAATTAAAACATATTAAAATAATTAATACTGGTAAAGATTTGGTTTGGTTTGGTCGGTTCGGTTCTTACTCCAAAAATTTCAGTTTCTTTCGTCCAATTGGGTTCTGAATTGGTTTGGTTCTGTTAATTCGGTTTGGTAAAAAAGAGCTCCAAAACCGACTGAACGGTCCGAACCGATCAAATGAACAACCCGAACCAAGAAGTTTATGCAATTATTAAATGTATGGTCTCGATTAAATTGGAGTCTACTGTTTCATTCCATCATGCTTTGATTCAGTTGTCCTTTCAACTATTGCAATATTTTGTTTGGCAATGATCACACTTCCACAAACTAAAAAGGGAGTATATGCTCAGTGCGCAATAATCTACATGCTTAAAGCGAGACCAGGGCAAGGACTAATGGAGACTATTCAGTCTCCAGGCTGCAATACAGAACCATATTAGACCATCTTAAAAATCTAGCCAACTCAACAGTCCACCATTTGGAAACATTTATTATTAAAGGCTTAAATAATTTGATCTGTTATATACTCTTGAAATCATAGGCACACCTTTCCATCTGCTCTAATCCTACAGTTACTTATTTCAATTTGTGTTATCTTCGAATTGCCTAACGTACTCTAAAATCTCTTGATCTTACATAAACCTATTAAAAGCAGCCTAAATGACAGCCTTAACCTCTATAAATATACCCCTCAAACAGAAACCTCAATGTCCACAAGCATTCCTTTCTAATGGGTTACTCTTTCAAGAACTGGCTCATATTCTTGCTAACATGTTCCATAGTCTATATGGTCATGGCAGGTCCTCTAATCTCCACCACCTCAACTCTAGCAACACGTCTGCAATTAGAAGAAGAATCCAACTGCTGGGATTCTTTATTCCATCTCCAGTCCTGCATTGGAAATGTCATTTTGTTCTTCCTGAATGGAGAAACCTATCTGGGTCCTAGCTGTTGCCAAGCCATCCGAGTTATCGAGCACCATTGCTGGCCCTCCATGCTCCTCTCCCTTGGTTTCACATCACAAGAAGGTGACATCCTCCGTGGCTACTGCGATGCTGCGGCAGCCACTGAACCCACCAACATTCTGGCTCCTCCACCACCAGCAGCCACAATGAATTGATATAGATTATAAATAAATGTTCCTCCTCTACATCTGATTTCTAAAGTGAATGTTTTGTGTTGTCATGTTTCTATTTCTAAAATAGATTTCCTTCTCTAATGATTCTTGAGTAGACATAATTTCAATATTCAAGAAATGAATTTGATACATCAGTAATGCTATTTGAACATCAATCAAGAAGATTCTTGCATAGCATTAAGTATTCAACCAGAGAAAATATTCAAGAAAAGCATTTTACAGTACACATCAGAAAATCCTAGCTAATCGACAAGATTATACTGTACAGCTCTGTTTGATTCCTGAGAAAATTCTGGAAGATTTGCAAAAGAACGTCCAATTCTCTCTTCATCCATTTTCTCAGCACCCAAACAGAGCCTAAGCCCAAATGAATCTTTGCCCTACCCAACAAATCAATGAGTGAACTTAGTAAACTTACTGCGTCCAATCTCGCCGTCGTAATCCCCAAGATTACCGCCGTCAAAGTTGCCTTTTCCAAGACTCCCAATCCTCTTCTTTATCCACGTATCCGATCGCGGCGAGGGAGAACTCGCCGGCAATGTCCTCCGAGACGAACCAGGAGCAGGCGAGAAAACTGGAGGATCACCAGAGTAAGTAAAACGCGCCTTCTCAGCGGAATTAGAGCCAAACGCAGGAACAAGAATCCCTTCTAATCCATGAACGGCAATAGAAGACCCAAGAAAAAGATCAGGAACGGAAACCCTAACTCCATCAACCAAAGCAGACTCCAAAACGGTACCGTTTCCAAGAACAAGAGACTTGTCAATCGAAAGACGGTGCGGAGGGGCGAGAGAGTCGAGATAAGCAGGAGTGTCTCTAATGCTTCGGAGCTGTGACATGGAGAGACGAAGAGGCGAGACGTGGCGGAGGAGGGAGAGGACGTAGTACGAAGCAGTGGAGGAGATGTCGAGAGAGAAGAGGAGTTGGTCCGTCGGTGAAAAAAGGGTAAATGTGGAATTCAGCGAGAGGAGGAGTGGCCGGAGATCGGAAGTGGTTATGGCGTTTGGGAAGAGCGTGTAGCCTCGTGATCGGAGAGTGAACAATGCTGCTTCCAGTTCTTGATTTGTGAGGGTTGCAGTGGCAGTTGACGCGGTGGTGCTTAGGAGGAGAGAGAGTGCGATTAAGAGGAGATTAATCGGAGCCATTGGTTGTTGCGTAATTCCGTTAGTTTTGGCGGGAAAAAGGTTTTTGGGTTGTTTGAAAGAGAGGGGGAGATCACGATTTTTTTTTTTTTTAGGTGTTTGGGGGTTTATATAAGTAAATTTTCTGTCCTGTGTTGTGGAATGAGTGTGATGGCAAGATGGGCCTGGACTAAATTGATCAAATTATGAATTTTCGACCACGATAATTCACCCGAGTTTTGTGTTTGAAATTTTTTATAAATATATAAAAGCTGAAAATATTTTCATAAATACCGTTGATTTTTTTCATAATTAATTTTTTACAAATATATGAAAAACGGAAAATATTTTCATAAATATTGTTGTTTTTTTTTTCAAAAACACCATCTTTTATTCCTAAACCAAAACGAGATTGGCTTTCATATATATTCTGTCAATCCAGCTTCAAAAACCTCAATCATTATCCACTATAATTAACTATTCTCTGAAAACAAAAATCTCAATCATTATATGCAACAAATAGATTCAAAATTATTCAACAAACTACAAATTAATATCAGGAACCACATCTGAAAGATATATACACATTGATCGAATTACATGCAACATATCGAAATAAAAAATTCAAAAATTAAATGTAACAGAGGTATGTATCACAATAACTTTATTCATATGCAGAATATACTGTTACAAATATTGGTTATAAATCGTTTTTAAGACTAAAAAAATAAAAAACAAAAAAAAAAAAATTCTTTTCTAGTTATAAAACATAGCAACAACAAACAAACAACACAAAAAGTTTTGAAAACAACCTTCAAATGAAGAAAATAATAAAAAAACAACAAACAAACAAAAGAAAAGCTTGAAATCAAACATAAAAAATAACAATACCTGAAAACAATTGAAACAACCACTTTATATATTTATAAAACAACCAAAACAATCGAAACAACCACTAGACCACAACCTTATAAAATAGAAACCTGAAGCAACCAAAATAATTGAAGCAACCATTAGACCATAACCTTATAAAACAGAAACGTGAAACAATTGAAACAACTGAAACAACCACTAGACCATAGCCTTATAAAATAAAAACTTGAAACAACCGAAATAACCGAAAACAACCACTAGAGCATAATTTCATAAAATAGAAACCTTAAAACAACCAAAACAATTAAAACAACTGAAACAACCACTAGACCATAACCTTATAAAACAGAAACATGAAACAACCAAAACAATTGAAATAACCACTAGATAACCTTTTCAAAACAACCTTATAAAATAGTAACAAAACAACCAAAAACAACCTAAAACAACTATAACAATTGTTTTATTATATTAACTATTAATTATTTATTTTAATTATTATATTATTATTATATCATATTATTATTATAAAATGACAACCTTATAAAACTACAATTTATATTTCTTTATTTGCAGATATAATGGAAACCCTATTAGTATTCATACATCATAATGAAAAATGGATGAAGAAATGAGTTATGTCAACTTTTAAGAGGATGAAATTCTTATTGAAAACAACAACAACTTCCAGAAACCGTAATACATCTTATAAGAACAACTAAATATCAACACAATAAATAAGACCATAAACATCCAATACAAAAAAGTTTCAGAAAATTATCCTCCTATTATAATACAAATTGATACAACTATTTTTTTCTATTTGGAGTGAAAAGGAGACAACCATAACTTACAAAATTTCCTCTATGCATCATTGTTGATGAAAAAGAATATCAACCGAGAAACAATTTCATCAATAACTTCATCTTAAACCATTAACTTGCAGGGATACCTAAAGAAAGTTCAAACAAGTATAATAGTAGAAACAACTCAGAGATTTTGTGGATTTTGCAAATATGATGAGCACAACAACTATATATAATAAGAATAACAACGAAGAGGAAAATATTGAAATGCAAGTGAAGAATCCTCTATTACCATAAATGCAACTGCAACAAAATCTAAATAAAGTAAAACAAATACAAGGATAGAGAAACTATCAAAATAGCATGAGTTCTTATACTATCAACAACCATTTCCAATATAGAAAAACTTAATCATACAAGCTATAATTTGTTCAAAAGTGCTTCCATGAAGATTGTAGCTAGTAAGGACTTCAAGAAATTGCAAAACAAATATTTTACAATTCGCAAATTCAATAACAGCCACACCTGCCCTATTGAGCTCAGGTTAGGAACTAATGATAAGGAACCACATTTGTAATTGCTAACTATATATAATCAAAATACAAGAACATCAAAACAATATACACACTAGTAGATATTATAGAGACATGAGGGATGAATATGGTCTCAGTATAAGCTACATAAAAGATTGGAGATTAAGAGAAAAAACATATGAAAATTTAAGAGGTAAACCAGATAAATCTTATGCACTTCTTCTAAGCTTTATATATATGCTAAAAATAATAAATCCAAGGTTAGTTGTTGAGCTAAAAATAAAAGAAAACCACTCTTTCCTTTATGTACTCATCGTTGTTGCTACATCAGTAAATGGATGAAAATTTCATAGGTCGATAATGGTTGTTGATGGCACATGTTTGAAAGCAACATATAGTGGCAAACACACAAGATGTCACTAGTAAGATCCTTCCACTAGCTTGCTTTGAAAATGATGCATTTTGGGAGTGATTTTTCCAAAAAACTGAAAGAAGCATTTAGTTGTACATAAAGACTATCTATAGTATCAAATAGACATGTAAGCATTAAAAAAGCAATAAGAAAAATATACCTTGAAGCTGCACATGGTATCTATATATACCACTTATTCAACAACCTCAAAAATAACTTTAAAAAACACAAAAAGGATTAAAAAATTTCCTTTTCCAAGAAGCAAAAGCATATACTATAGAAGAATTTAAATACAACATGAATGAGTTAGGTATAATTGATGCAAGGATCAAACAGTATTTGCATAGCATTGGGTATCATAGATGGGCTAGAGCTTTCTTAATCAACAGCAGATACTCAATAATGACATCAAACATAGCTGAATCAATGAATGCATTTAACATAGCAGCAATGGGGCTACCAATCATAACATTGCTTGAGTACCTGTGTTATTTAATATAAGACTGGAGCTGTAAAAAAAATAAATAGTGCAAAATCAACCTTCACCAATTTTACAATAAAAGCAGAAGAAATGCTAAATGAAAATTTTATTCAAAGGTTAAAACTATATGTAACAAACACAATTGTTATTGTTCTATTTATTGCTATTATCATTTAAAATACAATTTTTATGCTTAATGTTATTTTTATTAATTCCATTTGTTTAGTTGTTGCTATTATTTCTATTCACACTAAAAATATATTATTGCAAATAAGTAAAAGTTTCAACTAAAGACTTCTTCATAATTTTTTTTGATACTCAAGCAAAATCCATTGTGAACATCAATGAAAGAACCTACACTTGCAATAGATTCCAAATTGATGAGCTACCATATCCACATGTTCTTAAAATACTCAAGCAACTAAATCAATATCCTAACAACTATTGCTCAAACTAGTACACATAGTAGACATTATTAGCAACATATGAACAAACAATATATCCAATTAGGAATAAATCAACATGGAACATACCAATTCAAGAGCAACAAATACTAGTCCATCCACTACCAGCAAGAATAAAAGCAGAAAGACTAAAAAAGAGAAGAATCAAGGTATCATGGGAGAACAAAATTAAAAAAAAGTGAGAAAAATATTAGCAGCTTGGCCACAATAAAAAGACATGTAGAAATCAACCAAAGAGAAATATTTCAACAACTGTTTGTTTACAAAATTAAAAACAACATATTCATATTCATTTATTGAATTTCATATACTAAAACAAGTTCATTCAATTTTTATCATATAATACAATCCTGCATTCTATAATATTTAAGTTGTTCCAACAAAATAGCTACTAGCAACTACAATAACAACCATTTAAATGTTTAAAATATCTAAACTAAATTTTCTTTACTAATCTTCTCCTCTTTTTCTTAATAACCTGCTTACCATCACTTTCCAACTCTTGGTGAAAGTGATAGGAGCAACCATATAGTGAAATAGTGTACTTGGGAGATAGAGTTGGACATGCGTAGTCGGTACCCCTACTTGTTTCAGCATTGAGGTAAGATTTTAAAATTCAAGAACAAATTTTTTTTAAGGGGAGAAGAATATAATAACTTGAATTTTAAATTAATAAAATAATAATAGTAATAAATAAATAAATAAGTAAAACAAAGAAACAAAAAGATAAAATAGAGAAAAGATACAAGATTTATAAGTAAGGAATGGTCTACAAGGGAGAGGGTTGTGCCATTTAAGGAAAATATTGTTGGGTTTTGTGATGCAAAACGTATCGAAAAATAAAAATTTTAACCACAAAAACCCTGAACTT
>CATIWK010178048.1:0-33684 GCA_949634005.1 Mallotus japonicus
ATTCTAACAATACACCACTGTCTTTGGATCTGGGACACCTGAAAGAAAACCCTAGAACAACTTGCAAGAATCCATACCTACAATACAAACATATGCCTCCAACAGATTGGTAGCCATACACGTAACCATTAAAAAAAATCCTCAACATTAATCATAAAGTGGCTGCCATGTGCAAAAGCTAATTAAGCAACTAAACAGAAGGTTGAGGAACGAAAAAGACAGCTTGGAATTCGTAAAAAAAAAAGATTGTTAAAAGAAGATCGTAGATAAGTACCCACTTGTCCACTATCCAGGGTTTATTCGATTTTGTGATGATTAAGCAAATATAACATACTTTATATGCTTATGTTTTTTCAATATATTCATTTGTTTGTAGAGTTCCCTGAATTTTAATTATTTCAGTTTGATTTTTAATAATTAATTAATTATAATTTTATATATATATATATATTAACATTTGAATATGAAATATGATTTAAATAAAAATTATTTATCACCAGTTGATTTCAAAGATTATTAATTTTTTTAAAATTTAAATTTTAAAATTCGATAATCAACTTGTGATAGCAAAATTTAAATCATTAAATGTTATTTCTTTTAATATATATTTTTTAAAAGTGATAAATGATATTGATAATTAGTTAAGGTCTTAATGGACCCTATTTAAAGGTAATAAAAACTTAGCTAGCTTTGAGCATGGAGAATAATCCAACTTTATAGTATTAGTGTTTTTAGTGTTTTGTGTGAGTTTTTTAATTTTTACTTTAGAGAAAGTGACACGTTATAGAGTGAAGTTTGAGTTCCTATTGAAAAGCACATACTATCTCTTCATCAAATCCTTCTTGTGGATTTTTTTTTCAAGTATTTGACTACGATCTTTTTTGGCCAATGGCTAAGACACTAAGATATGGACTAAGTGCCCTATTAAATAAAAGATATGGGCTAATTATCTTTGAAAAAAAAAAACTTAGCATATAGATCAATCTGTGAATTAATTTTTTTAGTTCTTTACTAGAATATCTTAATTAATTTACCTAATTAGGCTCCGTTTATTTGCAGAAAATATTCTTTCGGAAAATATTTTTCCTTATTTTTCAGTGTTTGGATTACCTAGGAAAAATAAGTTAAAGGAAAATAATGTACCAGTCAATGGAAAATAACTTCAAAATAAGGGAACATGTTTTCCCATTTTAAGAATGGAAAACATTTTCCAATACCATTTCCAATGTCTTCTTTTCTCATTTATTGCATTTCCTTTTATTTTTCAATATATTCTCTCCTCATTTATTATTTTTTCTAGTGTTGCAACCAAACATAGAAAATATTTTCCAAAAATAAAATATTTTCCACAAACAAACGGACCCTTAGTATATTTAAATTTGCATTTATTTATTAAAATATCAAACCAACAGAAAATAGCTTTTTTTTAGAAAAAAATTATTATATAAAATATTTCATTGATTTATTATTAGGGGTAAGTAAAATTTTCTATCCTGAGGTTTCACATTTTTACGAAGATGGGCCTGAGGTTTTTTTTGTGACAGTTCACTACCCTGAGGATTTATCCATTAACACTTAAAGGAAAAAGCCAGTAACGCCTTCAGTTTAAGCACAATTCTGCAAACAATTTTGCCTAGTTACAACACTTTTTCAGTTGCATTTACCAGTTCTAGCCAAACAATTCTGCAAACAATGTTGTAACTAGGCGAAATTGTTTGCAGAATTGTGCTTAAACTGAGGGCGTTACTGGCTTTTTCCTTTAAGTGTTAATGGATAAATCTTCAGGGTAGTGAACTGTCACAAAAAAAAACCTCAGGCCCATCTTCGTAAAAATGTGAAACCTCATGATAGAAAATTGTAGTTTCCCCTTATTATTAATAATAATTCATTCAACCGTTAGAATAAACTAATAAAGAATTATTCTTATTTAAATAATGTTTTGAGTTCAAATTATGGTATATGTGATTGCATTAAATTAATTATTTTAAATTCTATTATTATGACTCTATCCAAATCAAATGAGATTAAGTAAATTCTAAATATAGGTGGTTCTGTGAATGAAGAGACATTTTCTACTACTACGGTGAAAAAGCCAATAAAAATGGGTTTGATAGTGGCTAACATGTTAATTTGAATAAAATTCATTAAATAATTAATTATTACTATGTAATAACTTGATTCTGCCAATGAGAGAATAATCAAGTGAGAATTTTTTTCCAATAGCATTTTGAGTTGTGGGGTTCGATTCATGTCGTTGTTGATTTAAAAGGGAAGGACCGTCCTCTATTATGTAGTCCATCGATGCTAAGATCAAATAACCTCCCAATTTAAAAAAAAAATAACTTGATTCTATCTAAAAACTATATGAATATTTTTTTTTTCATTTTAATTAATATTTTCATAGTCTAGCTCCCCAATTTTTCTCATTGTCAATTCAATTTCATTGGTTGTACTTGTATTGTCTATTTGTTTTAGCATCTTGAATTTAGAGCTAAGTATGAATATTACATAATACAATTAAGTCATAACAATCTACCTACTTAATGGCCTAAATTAAGGCGGAATTCAAGGATTGCTGAAATCTAAGTCATCATATAATAAAATAATAGTAACAATTAGCTTGTAGTGTTATAAAATCAAATGGTTTAAAACAAAAGGGTTTTCTTTATTAGCATAGGTAGCTATATATATAATTTGAAAAATACTATTTAATCCAATATTTTTTATATTTATTTTTTGCACCATTTTAATTTGATATTATTTAATTTATCAAATTTATTTTTAAAAATATATTATTTTAAATATAAAAATAATATTTATCATTAATATAGTGTTAAATTATATGATATTTTACTACAAAAAATTCAAATAATACTATTCATATAGCTTTGATGGGTGATAAAAGATACACTTACAAAAACAAATTATTTGGAAAGAATATAAAATTATAGTTTGTGAGGAGGGAAACATGGAAGGATATTGTGTGGCATAAACAACACAAACAAAATAAAAATTAAGAAATTTAATTAACTAAGATAAAAAAAATAAAATAAAAAAAAAATAAGAGAAAAGACAAGACCTCCATGGGATATGACATTGAGAAGCACTCACAATCTAGAGGAACACACATGGGATATGACTTTATGGTCATATTGACATTATTATGTTAGAGAGGCCTCATGTATATATATTATTATTAGTGTTAGCTATTTAGCTTAGGACCTATACATATATATTGAAAAGTAAGAAATAATTTGGACAAACATAATTATTTCAAAAAAAAAAAATTTGGACAAACATAATGATATAGTACATGATATTTATAAAGTGAATTTTGGTGAGAGAACATGCATTCCCTTTCTATGTTCCAACAATTTCTATATATATATATATATATATGAAAAATCATTGATTCATATGATGACTCATTTATAAATTTACTAGATTGAATTTTTTTGATTTTACATTTTGATAAATCCAATTCGACTATAATAGAATTATAAAAACAGAAAAAGTCTTCAAATAATTAATATATATATATATATATATATATGAAAACTTTTTTATGTCATATATATTAGGTGAAAGTGTTGCATTGTAAAGTTTTATCAAATTTAATTAAACATCAATCACCTATATTATATATAAGAGGTTTTAATTAATTGGTGAATTTTAGCCAATGAAATTAAGTAACAATTTGGGACCACAGTACATTTCCTTTAAAAGTGAATGGATATGAAAGATTATATATATAGAGTTTGCGTTTCAAATAAAATAAAATTATTTCTTAAAAAAAGTTACTTAGAGATTTTGTTGACGCATGTTCACTATAATTACAATTAAGATGCACAGTATCAAATGAGATTATAGAGCTAAGATACATGTTTTGTTTTTTTTTTTTTTCCTTTTTTTTAATCACCCATATATAGAGTCTACTATAAATTCTAATTAATTTAAGACTACAAAAATAATAACTATCTCTTAACAACTGATTTAACATGACTGCTTATACCATAATTCAAACTTAAAATATCGCTTAAGCACGAACAACTTTTCGTAATATGATCCCATCAGGTTGTTTTTTTCTTTAATTAATAGGGTCTACTGTAGCCACTTTTGATTAGGCAGGATCAAAAGAAGGAAATGAAATTTATATAGCTAATTGAGTAATTAGTCAAATAAATACTTTGTTTAGCATCAAAATTTAGTTGGAAGATTGGAAACAAGGCTTGAAAGTGTCGGGATAACCATGACATTTCATTAGCTTAAGTTTCTTTAATTATTTTAATCAAAGCAAAAGCTTATTGAAACTCATAAACAACTCAAAAGCATATAAAAAATAATCCCATCATCATCTTCTTCTTCCTCTTTCTTTACATATTTAAGTCTACTCCAAAGCTTAGGACACAATTAAATCAAGCTGCCAGATTTGGAGAATCTCCCCTCTAATTAATTAAAAACAGCCTTCATGATCACCATAGCTATGGCAAGTGTCATCCTTATCTTTTTTTTTCCTTGTTTATTTATTAAATGACTCTTAAGAAATTAATCCCATGTGATTCATGTACGATAATTTTGCAAGTGTGTATATTATATATTAGAATACTTTAATTTAATAGTTTTTTTTTATTATTATTATGGAGGTCAGAATCAAAATATTAGTTGCCAACATAATTTGAATTTTACACTTTATAATGTTTGAAAAAAGTAATGTCAATGAAGCTTGGCTGGGATGGTAACATCCCTTGCCAAGTGGAGGCACCAAGGACCAAGGTCCTTGGTTCAAGTTTTAGTAATGTCTAAAATCAAGGTATAGCTCTTTGATGCACCCTAGGCAACATAGATAACACTCTATATATAATAATAATAATATAATAATATTAGATAGTTATAATAGATAATATATGATAGATATGATAGATATTAGATATGATATAATATATATATATAGGGTGTTTCAGTTGTCTCTAATATGTAATGTGATGGAATGGTTCAAAAAAAAAAGAAAAAAAGTAATCATTCGATTATTCTCTCGCTAGCTTTAATTTAATAGTTTGAATTTGTATATTAGTTCAATGTCCATATATATATATATATATATATAATATAGGGAAGTCATATGACCTAAATATTGATAGACTATACAACAGGAGATAGTCCTCCCCTGATGACGGTAGGATTCGAATCCTATACCTCATGATACCTTTGAAGATGAGTTACCACTTGACTACTCTCTCATTGCCATAAAATATTATATATTTGGTTGTTTATTTATAATTAATGTCCTATTTTTTACAATCATAAATATTCTACTATTTAAAAGAAAGATTTTTAGCTAAAATTAAAAGATTATATTTAACTGTTGAAAAAGTATCACATATGCAAAATAGTTTATACTTAACCGATGAGAAAGATATATACATATATGTCTTATAAATTTAACCAGTTATATTGTAAAATTCTACAAATGATAGTAAAAATAAGTTAAAGGTACATCAAGGTCAAGGTCAAGGTCATTTTTTAATGAAAACCAATGAAGACATAAAATTCTAAGTATGTAAAAGAGCATGAGAACAGCCGTGTAAGTTAAGCTTAATTAGATGTTTCATCCTTATCCATCCTTACTACCTTTTACATATACTTTAATCATGAATTTAACCATACATAGCTAGTAAACAATCAAACAGGCTCATCTAAATATTACATTGCTTAGACTATAACTAACTTCATTTAGAAATTAATATATGGAGCTCATCTTTCTAGAGAACTACCCCTCTTTTATCATTTTTTTTTGAACTGAAAGAATTCATTCATCAAATAAAAGATGCTTCTAGAGAACTAACCCTCTTTTATCTTGTATCATATATATGGTTGTCAATGCTTTATTGGGTTCTAAAAATGTTAATTACTCTCCCATCACTTGGTTCAAATGATAGGGATATCCATGACCTCTTGAGGTTATGGATTCAAGTATTAGGGACAATATCTCTAGGTATTTAAATGTTGAACTATCCGTTTAGAATTGACTAGTTTCAGCAGCGGGATCGATCCCGTTTAGAAGTTGGGAGTTTCGATCCCCCTCTCTCCCTCCACTTCCTTGATAAAAAAAAAAATTGTTAATTACTCTCCTAGCTAGATGTTTAAAAAACAAAGATATCAAAGCATGAATTAATGAATTATCAATTATGCTCACCAAAAAAAAAATGGTGCATAAACAGTAAATCTTCTTGAAAAAAAAAAAAAAGCTCACACAAGTATCAAAAACCCCAATCAAATCAATTCTTTCTTCTGCTCCCTACTCATGACAATTCCTCCACCTATAGCTATGCACTGACCAAAACCCTACGTGTCATTCTTTTAATTAATTAAGAAGGTACTCCAATTTTTACTATTTTGAATAAAAATTATGAAGAGGGTCCAAATTGGTTTGCTAGAAAAGAAGAAAATGTCTTAAAATTTACCCATATGAGCAAAGAGTTAAAATGCCCCCCATGTGCCTTCCGTGTGATGCTTTTGCCTCAATTAAGCTACCTTCTTGGAGTCCTAATGCTTGCAAAAATGAAGTGAATCTTTTACACAAAAACACCCACTGCGCCATTATGCCAGCATGCCATTTTCCTAAATTTGACCTAAAGAAGGTGGCAAAGGTTTTTACGCATGCAAACAGTAAGCATTTATGGATGATTCCTTGAGATAAGCTTGAAACATACATATATATACACATAAATAAACTCAGATCCTTTCACATTTTGGTGAGTCACCCTCCATATAGCTTCTACAACTTTCATCCATCTCTCTTTAGGGAAAGAAGAATTCTTTTTTGTTATGGTACGTAAAACCTCATCATTCAAAATAATTGATATCCATTCAATGTCTTTCAATTTTTCTCCCCATAAATAAATATATATAATGACGCAACCAGTTTGAAAAATCTATGTAAGTATCGCTATTGTATTAAATTTGAAGTAGATTGACATATAATACATCACAATGCTATTGTATTGAGAGTAGTTTTGAAACGATTTTAAAAATTATTAACATCATTAGATGACAGTTAGTTGTTTTTACTTAAGTGCTCATATCTGTTCTAATGTGTGCAATTTCATTAAATTAATTGTTGAAAAACCTTTAATGCTTTCTTGATCTTATCTGAATTAAATTGAATTGGTCAAAATTTAATGAGTTTTGAATACCAATGATTTAGAAAAAAAAATAAAAATGTATTTCTTATATCAACATGATACATTAAGGATCAAATCCATATAGTTATGGAGATTGAACTAATGAGAAAATTTGAGGCAAAAAAGCTAAGTTGTTGGCGGGGGGCTACATTAATGTTAGATGTGAAAACGTAAGAGAAGAGAACAGAAGAAAGGCATTGGACATTGGCATTTGGGTAAAAGTACTAAGGTAAAATGGTATTGGGTGTGGGGAAGTTTTGAGAGTAAACGTGTGAAAGTCTATAAGAAAGGAACACGTGGATGGATAGAATATGTGGTCCCTATCTGAGTTCGTGGGGGTTTTGACACGTAAAAGATGTTTTGGTGCAACCCATGTGCACTTCCCTTGGCCAACTTGTTCTTGTCATTACTACTACTACTACTAATATTCAACCATTTTATTTCTTTTAAGCTTCATGACTTAGCCAAGCTACCTTGAGTTTTTAGCCATTTCTAGCTCTTTTAATTAAAAATAAAACAACCCACAAAAAAAAAAGAATCTACAAAGAATATCTATTAGTGTTTAATCTTAATTCTCAGTTTTTGACTTAATGATTATTCTTTATCCAACTTTGAAAAGTCAAAAAATTTCAATCAAAATTTTGAAGTCTTTCTTTCTTCTTCATCCAAACTTTTATCTTATTTTGTTGGATATATTAATTGCAATTATATATGCATGGAAAAAATAGACATTGAACTAACTAATTTTTTGGTTAAAAAAAAAACTAACTAATTTTAGATCAGTCAGTTCAAATTTTAAAATATTCAAAATTTTTGTATTTATTGAATACTGAAAATATTAAATATATATATATATACACACATGCACACATACTTTTAATTAGAAATTTAAAGAATTGTTAGTTAAATCCCTTACTAATCTTCATAGAAAGTCACAATTTATAGAGTATTCATAACCCATACATAAGCTATTTTTAAACACAAGTTAAATTTTGTTTTTGATATCTCTATTGATTGATATGAGTGTTGATTACTCAAGTATAGTACTCAAACAGAAAAACTCATGGTCATTGCATGCATGCATAGTTAAAGTTTGAAACCTCGCAATAAAGGATTTTAGAACGCATATCAAATCAAGTTAAAAATCTACAAAAATATTTGCGTGCATATCTTTCCTACGGCTACAACTAACACATGTATATTTTGAATGTTGAATATTTAAATATTCAATGATTATATACGTATATTAATACTTAACATGACATGACAACCATTTAAGGGTTATTCTAAAGGTATGTGATTATACTCTAATTATAATTAGAGGAAGGGTTTAGATGAAAAGTACATGGAATTAAGAATCAATCAAGACAGTTGAGCAAAATAAGCAACAAGACTTTGCTTTTTGAACCCACATGAGCTAACAAAAAAATAATACGACAGCACTATATTTATCACTATGCAGAAACAACTTCGCTCTCAATCAATAATCTCGAGAACGAATGATTAAGCAATAGAAAGTTAGAACATGGTGCTTTTTAGGGTTTTATCCTTTGTTGTCCTTGGGCTGCAGATAGATGGTGGGTGCACGTCTGATGCCGCTCGTGGCAGTGGCTGTCTCTTGATTATGGAATATGAGTTGAAACATAACTCCCACTCGAAGTCAAATCGGTCTAGCACCTACCTCCCTCTCTCTCTCTCTCTCTCTATATATATATATATATATATACAACTGCTTTTTCGTTGTTAAATAATAGTTGTTGTCACGTGTCGTAAAAAGTTTGAAATTCTTTAATTAAATTCCTGAATTTCAATTATATATATATATATATATATATATATAGATAGATGGTACAAAATTTTTACCCCTTTTATTTTATCGATCGAATCGATTTAAATTTTAAAATAATTGAAATTTATATAACTATTGAAGGACGAAAATATCGAATACCAAAAAAAAATATATCATATATATAAGTCCATTTCCAATTCAAAACATTAAAGTGTTACAATTTTTGCAATATTTTGATGTAGCTACAGTAATTTGATCTCTAACTTTTATCACCAAATTTCACATCAAAAGGAATATTTTCTATATATTCTTTTATATCTCTTATTTTTATTACTTCCTTACTTTTTTTATTATATTTACAAATTATATCTGTACTTTTTATTTTGTACATATTCATCCACTTTAAATATGAATAGTATTATACATAAATAAAACATAATTAAATATTATAATTATATTAATAAAAAATATAATTAAATTATAAATTATCTCAATTTAATTTTTATATAAGTGCAACTAAAATGTAGTAAAAATAAGTAAAATAAATATTAGATTTAATAATAAATAATATACAATATCAGAATTTAGTATTCTAAGGTTTCGAGATTTCAAATTCCAACTGTAATAAAGTCAAGTTCTGCATAAAAATAGCTGTAATTCTTCATAAAAAATAGGTACACGGTGTTTGCTATGTGAACTATACCACAATAAATTTGTTGTAGTACTTTTCAAATGTAGTAAATCAGTGCGTATTTTGGCATGAAATTGGACACAAATTTTTGCACTATTTTGATGAAATTGTGCAAAGTTGGAGATGGCCTAAGTGATTGGTTGCTAAAGCTAGAAACCATTTATAACCTAGAGCTTCTTTTTATCCTTTGATGACTTTAATTTTTGGTTGTTTCTTACCTTTTCTTCTCATACTCTTTTCTTTTTTGCTTACCCTTTTATTTGTGTTTCAGTTATAGGTTCATTGATTCTCTTCAATGGCAGGAACAAGAAGCTTTTTAAAGGACAGGCAAAGTGGGCATGCTTTTCTTGTCTACACTTGAATATTGCTACAACGCTGGTCAAAATATTGCCACATGTTTCAGTTCACTTCTATCTGTTCCATTTAGGTCATCTTGTCAATTCTCAAAAAAAAAAAAAAAAAAAGAAGTCATCTTGTCATAGTTTCCCATCCACATATGATTAGAATAAATTAATATATATTTCATTAATTATTTTAAAAATATAATAAACTAATTTAAATATATTAATTAAACTGTTTTTATAAAATAAAATTACATTATATATTTTTTCAAAAAATAATATCACATTCTTTTAATTTATATATATATATATACACACACATATTATAATTAATAAATAATTATAGCTGCAAAATAATTTTGGAAAAGAAAAAATAAAGCAAAGAGGGAAGAGGGTTAAAAGGAAAACAACGGACCCTCCTATAGCTAAAAGCTAAGGAGATGAGATGGTGACTTCAAATTCAATTGCCATTTGATTGGACAGGAATCATGTACAATTCTTCGAATTTTATTTGTTATTATATTAGTAAATTTCTCATGAAAACAAAAGCATGATGTGCATTACTTTCACTCTACTATGATAAATGGACCTAAACAAACAGAAAACTACTTCCCTATGATATATATATATATATATATGTATGTCCTTGCCTAATTGGCAATTAGTCTATGCGGTAATTAATGACCATATTTCCTTCTTCTTTATTTGCATTTGAAATATTTCGATATTCAGTCATTATAAAAGTTTTTATTAATTTAATATTTGAATTGGATGAATTTAAAAGGGTAAATCCTTTTTGATATTTGTTTTTTCTATATAAAATTTGAATCAAGATTTTACTTTAAAAATTTAAATTTCTTACCATTTACACTATTAAAACTCGGTAATGACCGTATTTTCTAACAATCATAAACCACATATATATTTAGTTTTTTTTTTTTTTGAAACCACATATATATTTAGTTAGGAACTCAATTAAACGTAAATGGCAAAGAAGAGATGTGGTGGTAGCTAAACACAAAGAATGCAAGTGATTAACTAGACGTCAACAGTGACGAAATCTCTCCAACCACTTAATATTTTAATCATTACGTATGTTTCTCTCTTACAAAACATATTTAAAAAAAAAAAGAAGAAATGGGTCCTTCTCTTTTGTTTTTTGGGAAATAGAAATGGGTCCTTCTCCTTCCTTGATGTTCCATTTAATATAATAATTTTTTTAACATAAGATAGTGTGGAAATTTTTACATTTTAACCCATCTCGAGCCACGCATGGACCAATAAATATATAATTAAAGAATAAATAAGGATTAATACAAGCTAATTAAGCTAAGCCAAGAGTGCGGCTTGGCTACTTAATTAATTAACTTGCTTTTATTGAAGACAATGGAAAGAGAAGCATAGCACCCAATTGGACAACAAAAGTGACTTACATGTCCAAATCCAGAGGCCAACCGTACTCTATTCTTTATTCACTTCGAGGTGTGTCGATCCCAACCACATGAAATTACAAGGTTATGTGTTGCTTTGAGTTTGTGCCTCTCTTCTCTATTCTTTTGTTCGCATCTTAATGACCTTTCTTTCTTCACTAATTACCTAATTAGGCAACCCTAATTTCCTAATCCAATCCACCCTTGCTTATTCCCCTTTCTAATTTGTATTAAATTCTCTCCACCACAAATTATATAATGGTTTTGGTCATTATTTAGTTAAAAGGTAGAACCAATTATATTAAAACAACTAGAAAAATTAATTAATTATAAGACATAATTTTTTTAAATTACGACATGATTGGTTTATTTATTTCCTTTTAAATTTTTTGATTTGGTCTTCCAATTGAACACAATGGATTGATGGTCCTAGACCACTGTATAACTTCTCCTTTCCCCAACACACACACATATATAACAATTGTTGGATTAGTTGATAAAGTTGTTCTAACAATATTTTGAATTCGAATAACAATATATAAAATCACGTTAAATTAATTGTTAAAATTTTTTTACTATTTTTATGATTTTATTCTATCAAACCGGATTAGTTAAACTTGAATTTTAGATACTGATAGTGAAGTTAATAGTTAGAGCTGGTTGTTTCTTTCAATGCTGTCATCAAACTTTTCATTAGTTAACCATTTCCCTTTATAGATAGCTTCAACATCTGAAACACATTAAAACATACTATGGATATATGATGTTTGTTTGCTTTAATTTATATTATTTTTAAAATTAACATAAGAGATTCTTTCATATTCTGATCTTATATTATATATATATATATATATATATATATATATATGATGCTTTGAAGACTTATTGTACTTTTATGACTACGACTTGGAATTGTATAATCATTTTCACACCTTATCTTATTTAATAATTTTCGATTTATGAAAATACTCAATCATTTAATTAAAATTATATATATTTAATTAATTAAACGATTATAAAATCGTGTACATAACACATTAATGGAGTTTAAGAATGTCATTATGTCTTAAAATGCTTCATATATATGCATATGCAGAATTAAAGAAAAATGTTTTAAAGTGTAAGATTTGATTTCTGTCATCGTCGATTTAAAAGGGGAGAGTTGTTCCTTATTGTGCAGTCCATTGATACTAAAATCATATAACCTCCCAATTTATTAAAGAAAAAGAAAAATGTAAGTAAAATTCAAATTTCTTGCACATAATGTTGCTAAATCCGAACTTAATCTTAGAAAAATATGAATTTTTGTTATATATATATATTTATCATATGTGTATTTATAGAGAGAATTACTTGTTAATTGTGAATGACATTTGCCAATATGTGCTGTAACTTTATCTTCATTCGTTATGAGTGAATTATTTTCACCCATTGCAGCAGCTAGCAGGTACGGAAGGGGAAGACGCATCTTTTTGTCCTACATGCACCATCAGAAGTAGTTGTTATAGTTGCAAGTTCATGAATGGCAATCTTGAAATTAGTAACAAACCCATATCCATCATTGTCATTTTAAATTAACTAGCAAAAAAGAAAAAAGAATATATTTGCCACCCTTTGCACTTGGCATATTTTATCAATTTGACATCTCAATTTACAGTTTTGTCATTTCAACACTTAAACTTGTTGAAAATGTATTAATCTACACTAATTTGATGATATATATAATGCATCTACTATCTCCTGTACTTGTCACTTTTTATCAGTTTGACACATTTACTTGTAATTTTTTGGTCAGTTAAACTCTTGAGATGTAACACATACTGTTTTGCTATTTCATGTTATGTGTGCTGATAAGGGTTTTAAAATTGTATTTTAGGCGAGTTCAGGTATTAAAATGACAAAACTATAAGTTGAGGTATTTAAGTGATAAAAATAACAAGTACATGGGGCATGAATGTATTATGCCAAAAGAACAAAAAAAAAAGATTTAGTGACAAGCAACACCCTTGAGTCCTACCTTCAAAACCTGCTATAAAAATGAAACTCTTCCCATGTTTCCTCCAACTTGTCCACTTCTTTTAACATACACACACCACAACACTACTCTACTCATTGCAAAGAAAGATAAGCAAAAGAAAAGCAAGAAAACAAAAGAAAAGAAAAGAAAAGAAAATAATGACAACCACCCTGAATCAAAAGGTTGAAGATCACATGGTGCTCCTTTCTCAATTGTACCCTGGAGAAGTATACACTCAAATGGTTCCACAACAAGGTCAGTGTTGCTAAAAATAAGGTGACATGCACACACACAGACATATATAGGGATAAAACATTACCGTATCATTCTTAGATGATTCTTGGTATTTTTTGTCATAGTTATATCAAGTTGTAAAGGTTGTGTGATTAACGGTATTCGTGATCATTAGGTACTGAGACTAAACCAAGGAGAAGGAGAAAGAAGAACAAAGGAGGAGAAGGAGTGTCCGCGTTGAAGAAAAGGAAGCTTAGTGCAGAGCAAGTGAACCTTCTTGAAATGAATTTTGGTAATGAACATAAGTTGGAGTCTGAAAGGAAAGATAAGCTTGCTTCAGAACTAGGACTTGATCCTCGTCAAGTAGCTGTTTGGTTTCAGAATCGAAGGGCTCGTTGGAAGAACAAGAAACTAGAAGAAGAATATACTAGGTTGAAAACAGCCCATGAAAGTATTGTTGTTGAGAAATGCCGCCTTGAATCTGAGGTTCCATCTCTTCTCTTTTATTTAAAGATTTTAAGCAACTCAATATCTTTTTAATTTCCAAGAAAAGTTCACTCCATTCAAGTTTAATATATATAAATTTCTGAAACTTTGTGAGTATTGAAAGATACTCATGATCAAGCAATTATATATAAAAATCCCATTTTACACAATCCAAGTTTCAATAATTTTCTTGTTCTTAATTTGAACTATATATAATTTTCCTCCTGTTTCTTGGAAGCCAACCAGAGATGTAGTAGTTGTGGATAATACTTTTATGTCTATAAAATAATGAGTGTAGTGCTGAATAATTCCGTGATTTA
Source organism: Mallotus japonicus (assembly GCA_949634005.1). Taxonomy (NCBI): domain Eukaryota; kingdom Viridiplantae; phylum Streptophyta; class Magnoliopsida; order Malpighiales; family Euphorbiaceae; genus Mallotus; species Mallotus japonicus. Next base: position 14,490 of record CATIWK010178048.1, read on the forward strand.
TGAGTTTTGATCCATCTTTTTCACTTATTAAACTAATGGTCATCACTAACATGACCCACTATTTTTTTAACTTTGCATGAGCTCTTGGAACTTGAACAAAAGCTATCATGCCACCTTCTTTGTTCTTTCTTTCTTTTTCTTTTTTTTTTAATCTACACAGTCGAATTTCTTTATTTCTCAGAAATTTCATAATTATATGAATTTCGACTATTTCAAATTTCATAATTATATGAATTCAGATCATTCGGAAATTTAAAAACTTATAATCTTTTTCATATCATAAAAAAATTTATTATTTATTTACTCAGTTTTTTGTCACATTTTTTGGGTTCAGACTAAAAAAACACTTACTTAGCATAAAAGTGAACAAAATTGACTAGGAACAGAATACTGCCACTTCCTAGACAACAAATGAACCGATAGACCTTATTTTGATGCTTTTAATCCATAGCTATCTCTTCTTCCCACATGGGATGCTGCAGCATGCCTTGTACGAACTTTGCATAAACAAAAAAATTTCAAGAATCTCTCATGTATATTATATATTTTTATTTTGTATAGGTGTTGAAGCTTAAAGAGGAACTATGTGAAGCAAGCAAGGAGATCCAACGACTAACCGAGCGTGTTGATGGAGTTTGTAGCAATAGTCCAAGTTCAACCATGACAATGGAAGCCATTGACCCACCATTTTTTGGAGAATTTGGGATTGAAGATGTGTTTTACATGCCAGAAACCAATTATGTTCATGGCATGGAATGGATGAATCTATATATGTAACAAATTAATTAATAACTAGCTTTAAATTAATTAATTGTAGTATATAGATATTGTAGTAATTATTATGAAGCAATCTAATGTAAATTAGTTTCTCTATCTAGTGTTAATTAAATGGGTGTATTTTGGCTAGAAATTAATTGGATAATGTCACTTCCATTTGACTAAAAAGCTATAGCTAATATGCACATTCTTACATAATTTTTAATTGATTGTGATTGAGGTTTAAATTCAAAATCTTACTAGTTTTGGTGATAATTTTAGTAGCTATATAAACTACGGCTTATTACTATTATATACCATTTTATCACTTTCCGACTTTGGTCAAGTGAATCTATAAAAAGACTAAAACTCTCCAACTATCTGTCGCTCACTATTTATTTATTTTAAATATTTACATCAACACATAACTGTTATACTTTTTCTATTTATATTTTATATATTAAACATTGTATAAACATAAAATAAAATTAAAAGTTAATGAGAGTATAATTTAGTGGTCATTTTTCTAAAAGTTCATGATATGTAGAATTTAAATTCTACTATCATTCATTCATAAAATTAATTTTTATTTTATTTAAAAAAAAGAACAAAAATAATGAGCAATGCATAACTTTTTTTTTTGGAAAAATGAGCAATGCATAACATGTCCACTTAATTTATCAAATGTCATTAATTGTACGGATGAATGGATTACATAAAAATTGCATAATTACAACCAATGAATCACCTTTTGTAGATAAGACTACACTTACATATAAAAATGGATAAATAAAGAAGAATTCTTGTTAATATAAGAGGAAACTTATCCACAAACACACACACACATATATATATATATATATATATTAAGACCTAATGGACTTTTCATTTAGACAAAAAAGAAAGGTGTATAGCTAATGAATTGCCCAATGAGTAGAAAAGACACAACTACAAATATAGACATAAGGATAAGACCACACTAATTATGGGAAAAAATTCATGGGTATCTATCTTATCTTCAACTTAATGACATAAGATCAGAAGATTGATAGATTGTTGAATGATGGGTTTGTTATAAGAAAGTGGGGAAGGCTGCTAATGTGTGTAGCTAGGTGTAATGTGTACTAATATTGGCAACTATTCTTGCCTAGTGGCATGCATGAAAAGAAAAAGGCTTTGTTGCCAATGCTGATGATGACACTGGAAGATTATAAGACAACCCAATATTAACTTCTTTGCACCTTCACCTATGGGGTTTCACACTCTAAACAAACTAACTAATGCAACCCTTAAACATTAAATCAATTATATGACATTTCATGGAAAAATGTAAAGTTACTAATGGTTATGATAGTGATTAGTGAAAAAAAAAATCACGATGGAGGAATATTCTTAGGTTACTAAACAACTTCACAAGTTTCAAATTCAAATCTAACATGTTATAATTGAATTTGATATTAATGAACTTTGTGCATTCGGAAATCTTAACTTGCCTTTTGAAGTTTAAAATGTATGAGTTTACCAAATTTTCTAAAATTGAAGATCTTAAGTTGTATCTTCAACATTTCAAGGCTATGATGTCTATAGTCCCAAGTTTAATTGATCACCGTAATATTAAACACCGACCAATAAGATTTGTTGGTAGAAAATTGTTCTCGCATCTCGAATTTGAGTTATAGTGTATGCAATCGTATTAGATCAGTTGTTGAGAGATCTTTATCATCCTTGTGATCCTGTCAACCCTTTTTAGACTTCATATACCCAGTTAAATCAAAATAGTTAGAAACTAGTCAAACTCAATCCATCATGATATATTTGTTACATACCATTTGATTTTTATGATCAAAGTGGTCACCTCGTTTTGAAACATATGCTTCAAACATTATAACTCTTATGATCATGATGAGTTGATCAACTCACTAAACTCTATAATTCAATTAGATAGTCTTATCTAAAATATCAAACATGTTAAATCCTAGTAACCTAGTCCTAAACAATGTAAATATCATTTTTTTTTCATTTATTTATCTGATTCGAATTTTACCGTTATTAATTTACAAAATTAATTTTTATTTGTTTTAAAAAACTATATAAATAGTTTTTTAATGAAGAAAAAAATTATTATTACAATTTCTGTCTTGATGATTAGTTTATGGTATATTTTAGAAACTTTTTTGATGATTAATTTTGGTTTTGCAATCTCGTCTCTTTTTGCATGTGTATGGCTATCAAAAAACCATTATTGTTCTAACGAATTGTGGATATACAGTCCAAAAATGCTAAAAATATAATTACTTTAAAAAAAAAAAGAAATCATCATTATTTTTAACTGTTTCAGTAAATTGTCATTTTATTACATGGACTTCGAAGTACCATCAAACTATCTCTTCAAAAGTAAGTAAAAGAATTGCAATGAAGTCTGGCCTTGAAAAAACAACTGTGGTTGTTGCAGGGATATTTAGAAAAAAAAAATTATAAAATGTTAATTTATTAAGAGAAAACTATAAATGGTGTGGTATGATATAACAATTTTCAACACCTAAATGGATTATGAATCAGAAAGATTTAATGACAATTTCATGAAATATGTCATTCAAATGTCTGTCAATGTACTCTTGCACATTAGCCTCAGGAAATGGACGACAAAAACTACTTTCTCATTGACAAATATCTTGTATCAATAAATATATTTTCCAAGGTCTTGGGCAAAAGGGTCTCAATATCTCTCACCTAAATGTCAAACATCATAAAGGTTAAGACATATTTAAGTCAGTTTTACGTGCATTTTAATTAATTTAACGAGTTTAAAAGTGCATACTCCATGATCGATTATGTAGTCAAATATATATATTGTTTATGCATCTAATCTCTTCAATATTCAGTAACTATAAAACTTTCGACTAATTTGAAATTCAAATCATGCGACAGAGAGATATACATAAAGTTCGAATATAAAACCTTACTTAAAAGAATTCAAACTCTTTACCATTTGAATCAACTGATGTTATTATTAGTTAAATTTTAGCCTCAATAATTTCCCACTTAATTAGTTGATCTCAAACTACTTTGCTTTCTTTCTTTTACTAAAAATCAAATCTTAAGAGATAAAACCAACAATCATCAAGCAGCGTATGCACTGAGGTTAAGACTATGGCTGGCTTGGCTTGTGTATTGATCTCATGGTCCAATTGTTCTAGCCCAACATGTTAAACTAATAATAGCCCAATAATTACTAGGATGGTGGGAGAACTAGTTAGCATGATAATGAGTTGCTAAGTCAGCTTAGTCACAGTCTGTGTCTTCACTACATATGCTGAGTTCAAACGTTATTAAATTCAAATTTTAATCAAGTTTTTTTTTTCATAATTTAACATTTTATACACTGAATTATTAAAATTTACAATATTTTTAAAAAATGTATAAAATTCTTTATTTTCAACAAATTTTTATCTTCTATTTCACTTATAACACTTTTTTTTTTATCACAAATTCCCCTTTTTATGTCTCATTTCTACTTACTACTCTATTTTATTGAAATTATTTAATTAATATATTTGAATTATTTATGTTATTTATATTTAAATAATTAAGTAAAATATATATTATTGAAATCATTTAATTAATATATTTGAATTATATATGTTATTTATATATTAAAACAATTAAATAAAAATATTAATTTAGAGTTCATGGAGCTTGTAATAGTACTTCTAAAGATCAATTCTATAAACTTCTGTCTTCTCGAATTTTACATGCTCCATTGCCATGAGAATTTTCTCCCATTTTCTTTGTATCCAAACACAATATGAATCTTCCTTTTGTCCACCATAAAATAGTCAGAGACACTGGAATTGGGCCCAAATTATATGTCAATTATTGTAGAAGGACCTTTTTTTTCATTGTACAAATACTTCTTTTACAGGTTGTATTCTATTAGGATTTTAAAAGACTCTATGTTATGTTTAGATGCAATGAATTTGAATATAAATTTGGACTTTAATTAAATCTTTTATTTGAGAACTACATAAATTTATATTTGTGAGGATTTAAAACAAATTCACCATGTATTCTCAAAAAAAAAAAAAAATTACCATGAATTTAATAATTCAGGATTTGAAATTACATATAATTACATGTTATTTAAAATTCTTACATTTAAAATTTAATATTTAAATTAAAAATTTCAAATCAATTGCTTGCATCCAAACACACTTTATTTATTTCAAAAGTTAGGTTAATATCATTTTTCATTGAATACATATATTCAGAATTTAAAATTCAAAAGATACAGCAACAACATAACATGAGTAACCTCCAAGAAAAGTTACATCAACCGCTTTTTGAATTTCACATTGTTTATCAATTTATTTTTTAAACACTTTAAACACTATTTCTAAATTTAAGTGAAATTATTTAAAATTTTAAACTCATTCAAATTATTTATAAATCATATTTTTATAAATTAATGAAATAAATTAACCAAATGTATCACATTTAAGATATCACAAATATATTAAATTAATTAAAAAATTGTTATCAGTCAAATAATTTAAGATTTGTAATATTTTTAAAATTCAAATTATTATTTAATTTTTTTCCTTCACATAATAAAAATTTATTAAATACAATTTTACATTTAAATTATCGTTAAAAAAGTACTTTTTTTTTTTAACATTTATGATCAATATCTTAACATATTAATGTCTTGAAAGAAATTATACTACTTGACTACTCAACCTTCAATTATCGTTAAAAAAGTTGACACAACCTAAAATAATTACTCCCTCCGTTCCATTTTAACTGTCATATTTTGAAAAAAATAAAATTCCATTTATCTGTCATTTTTGTATATCCAAGAAAATATTATCTTTTGTTTTCCTATTTTATCCTTAATAACATTTATTACACTTGTTTAATTCTTCAATATTTTCAAAGTATTTTTAGTCTACCAAGAATAAGTCTTCTAGGGAGTAGGAGTTTTTTTTTTCAATAGTTATTAATGACAAATTTATAGTTCTAATATGAATTATAAATTTAGTTTTACTCATCAATTTTTTTACATATATTCAAGAAATAAAATGTGAAATAAATTTTGAGTTTATCAATATAGGGGCAATTTAGTCCTATTTACTTATATTTATGTCCAAATAACACTTCCGTAATCCAAGTGAAACTCTAAAATATGACAGTTAAAGTGGAACAGAGGGAGTATCAATCAATTGTTAATTACGGTTTATAAATTAATAACAAATAAATTTAAAAAAATACAGAAAATAGGGTAAAAAAATAATTAGGATAGTATGACATTAAGAGCATCTCCAATAGGCTCTTTATTTAAGTAAAATTCTTTATTTTAAAGAGTGAAACAAAAAAAATGGTCTCCAATATACTCTCTATATTTTTATTTTAGAGTAGAGAATTGGTTTGACTCTCTACAAACCTCACTCTCTACTCTAAAATTTTTTAATTCCCCATGTAGAATATTAATTGATGTTTATCTATTTATTGAAAATAATTTTTTCTTTCATCAAATGGAAGAAAAATATTAAATAAATAAATGGAAATCTTGTAAAAAATAAAGGAGAAAAAAATTAAGCATTAATGTTTATTGGATAAAGTAAAATGAAGATTAAAAATATATATAGAGTCTATTGGAGTCGTACAAATTTTTTCACTTTTTATATTTTAAAATTTCTTAAAATGCTCTTTATTGAATAAAAAATGTTATTTAAAATAAATGGTACTATTGGAGATGCTCTAAGAGGGATTAGGATCCTCTCATGTTCCCTTAAACATGATGGGTCATGTTAATTCAATCTACACCATTCTTTATGAATGGATGGTCAAGATTAAATTCAATAAATATTAACTAAAATAAATATGTAACTTTTACCAAAACCAGTTTAAAAAAAAAATTTTACCAAAACCTAAATACATTAACTCAACTTTTCAGATGGCCCTAAATTTTTTTTTTTTTTTTTAGAATTGCAGATGGCGCTAACTTAGTATTAACTCATCAAGGTTTTTTTTTTTAACCTAAACTATTGTCGCTTTTTTTTTTTTTTTTTTAACTCTTTGATGGCGCCATTCAAAAAAAAAAAAAAAAAACTCTCAGGCTACGCAAATTTTAACCCAACTTGAATATATTAACCCAACTTTTCAAATGATCCTGACATGACACTAGTATTAACTTAAGGTTTTTTTTTTTTTTTTAAACTCTCAGATGGCATAAGCTACATTACCAAGCTTCTAATCTCTATATTCATAAAACCCCATAAAAAAATCGATAGCTTTGTCTTTAGTTTTGCAGCAGACATAAAAAATTCTCAGTTCAACGGTGTAGTAAAATTTATTTACTGCATTTACAGTTAATAAAATATGTGAAAATACATTTTCAACTATCTGAATGATCCACCAACATGTATAAAAGAATATACAAATAAATAAATATATATAAACAAAACATTAGCGATATACTTATTAGCAATAAGATGTACATGAACCAGGAACAAATTCAGGCAAAAAAAAAAAAAAAAAAAAAGAACCAAGTACAAAGGGAAGAAAAAAAACAAAAACTTGAGACATTCAACTTATGAAGCTCAACTAAAAAGAAACTAGATAGAATGCAAAAACAAATATATTCACAGAAAAACTCTCATAGGTTATTTCAAGAGCAATAAATTAGTAACAAAAGCATGATTATCATGAGATATTTCTCCACAAAATATTTGAGTTGTGCATAAACTGCATTTGGTCTAGAGTTTTTGATAAATGTTAGGTTAATGTATTTAGGTTTTGGTAAAAGTTTCTTTTTTTTTTAAACTGGTTTTGATAAAAGTTACAAATTTATTTAAGTTAATATTTATTAAATATAATCTTAACCATCTATTCATAAAAAATGATGTAGATTAAATTAACATGACTCATCATGTTTAAGGGAACATGAGAGGATCCTAGAGTTATTTCCATTGAAGGCAAAATCTCATAATTAAGTTATGTCAATAATTAATGCATACAAAGAGTCCAAATATTGCCACACAATAATTAAAATTCCAAATCCCCAATAAATTTCCTTGATTATATAAAGGCATTATTATTGTTTGTGTGGTCCTTTCTCCCTCTAAACCTTCCATTTAATCACAACATTTATTATAAATGAATCTCCCTTTCCAAGTTGTTCAAAAAAAAAAAAAATCTCCCTTTCCAAAGATTTTTCAAATCTAACCAATCAAAAATTAAGAAAAAATAATATCCAATAATAGACTGACACGTAATAAATCCAAACAGTCTTGAACCCACTAGAATAAAACCCCACTAATGGGAGATTAAGCAACATGATTAAATTCCCTAATATGGATATTATCAATAAACCTTTCCTTAATTAATTAATTAATTGATTATTATTTTTTAATGTAAACACCCTGTTCTGTGTTTATATGTAAATGTATAAATGTTGTTTGTATAGAATTACTGTGTAATGCAATTGCAAGAACAAAGGGCTTAACCAATCAAAGATTACAGGCAAAAAGATCAAAGCTTTAACAATGTATAATGCTGATGATGAGGAAACAAAGATCGACGCTTTGCAAAACGACTTCGTTTTCAACATTGATAAAAGCTTGCTTATTGATCCTCGTCGTGTTCTTGTTCGTAGATTAATAGCTGAAGGCTCTTATTCTCTTGTCTACGAAGGAGAGTATGTTCTTTGTTTGAAAGTTAAAGGCTTTTGCTTTTTTCTTGTTCTTTTTTATTTTTAGGTTAATCGCATTGCTTGCATGCTGTTAATGTTATGTTCCGTTTATGCTTTTCTTGGGTGATTTTGGTTGTTTTGTGAACTGGGTTCTTGTTTTTTTGGTTATTTTTTATATTTGAATTCTGGGTTTTTTTCTGGGAATGATAAACCTTAGTGGGTTTAGAATTGTTTTGGTGGGATTCTGTTTTTGTTATTGGTTAAATGCAATTTCAAGAATTGTGTTTGTTTTTTCTTGGAATTTTTGATTCATTGTTGCATAAAGAAATGATATTCGCAAGCTAGGATTGTGCTAGGATGCTGCATTTTGATTTTATTGCCATTTTCACATTCTTCAATGATGTTTATGTTTTGTGTGCTTTTGGGAACAGTAGGGTTGATTTTCTTCTTTTACATATACTGTGTTAGTTCTTATTTTGAGGTTAAGGAAAAAAAAGAGAGAGAGAGTTAAAGGACAAGAAATTACAATTTATGTTTTTTTTCGTTGGTTAAAAAATTTCATATTTTCATTGTTCACTCGTTAAGAAAAGTAAAACAAGTAGTCTGTATGATCTATTACTTTGTGTCAAAACACTTCTAGGGCTGATACCAACTTGTAGAAAATTTGGACTAGGATTAAAGCTGCTTTCTTAGATTGTTATAAAATACTAAAACTGATTGCCCTTAAGCTTGTTCATTAAATATAGATTGGATGTGTAATCAATTCATGTAATTCACTGTTATATGCGTGCAGGAGCACGCATGTAATGTACGCATTAATGCATTATTCCCGACATGACTTAGATTCTTTATCTGGATTAAATTTACATACTAGTAGCAAATTCCAATGCTCTGACTCCATATGTTGATTGTCGGCAAGTTTCATGCAAAAAATTTCAACTTCGTGTTTATTGTGTGTGGATGGTATAGGAAAGCATTAAAAATTTACTTGCCCGGCTATTTTGGAGTTTTTTAAGCTAGATTTTAATTTCTTAGTTGCTAGAAACTTTCTGGTTCTCTTTATGTAAACTGCCATATATGACCTTTTATGGAGTTAGCAAAACAATACTACCATATAAGGTCCCTGCTTTCAGGGAACAGAAATCATTAAAATAGAGTAAATAATTTGAGATTAGTGCATGGATAATATATATTGTGAGTCGCAATATCCAGTAGTCAATCTCGGTGAAGTTCCTACGCATTACTAAGATTGTTCCTTGAGATTTAAATGAACATTTGTTGAAATTTTTAATGATCTGTGTGTTAGTAAACGACAAATCTAGCCGATTTAAGTAGATATTTTTATGAATGTCAAAATAGGAAACTAGATGCTTATATAAGGTAGGTACATGCTATAATTAAGAGGAGCCAAACTTAAGGATGTAGATGCATAATGCATGTGTAATAAGTAGTCACCCCTTCAACACTGGGCTTGCATGCTTGTGGTGTGCATTGACATTTTATGGAGTTTGGTTTGTGGAGGTAGTTACTTGTGTATTTATATATGAAGGCATTGAGGTTGGTTATGTGGCATTATTCTACATGCTAGTTAGCTGAAACTGTTTGAAAATGATGATTTTAGTTAGAATTACAATGTTGTCATGTAAGAAAGGTCAAGGGGAGAATTATATTTCAGCTGCAAGAGACTGAAATTGCTTTTAGGAATTCAAGATGAATAAATCTTGAAAAGTAAATTGTCCATGTGTCATGGGACAGAATACGTTATTGTGGCTTCTGACAAATGACAGGACACCATTTTGAACGTGCAATAGAAAACAAGACGAATGCCAAAAATAAGTCCTTTTGATGAGATGTATGTGGCTACTTGCGAGCAAAGTGGCAGAAGAGGATCTTCTATTTTGGTTGATATCATAACCGTTTTGAGTTAAAACATTAACCATATACACAAAAAATTCTTAAATTGGATTACGCTTGATTCTGAATGAACCCTTGATTACCCTGTCTTATAACAGTGAAGTCATGGCAGAAGATGATTACACATTCCGCAAATTATTGCAGAAATTTACTATTCTTTAACATAGTTTAAAAAGAAATGGATGCTTGTTGGGCATGTAATCATTGTAGTTTTTCTTGTAAACATTGAGTTCTTGTACCTAGCCTTAGTTGAAGAACTTATCATGGCCTCTTATGATGTTGATATTTTGTGGAACATGCTACTAGGTTTGAATCCAAACCTGTTGCCGTGAAGATAATACAACCAATGAAAACATCAGCTGTAATTCTTGAACACAAGGAGAGATTCCAGAGGGAAGTTGTACTACAGTCTAGGATGAACCACGAAAATGTTGTGAAGGTATTTCATTGTATTAACTATTAGATGCGTCAACTAACTTTTCCCATTTTGTATGTGCATTTCTTTATTATGCTCTTCTAGTTAACTATTGGTTGAGGTTAACATATAAAGGCAAGTTAAACCTAGTAATAAATATTGTGGCTTGTTTAAGATTCCTGTTTTAAGTTTCAACGACTGAGTGAAACAGCGGATGATTTGAGTATTGTAAAGGATTGCTGCCTAGATTTTTTATAAATTCATTATATTGGTTAATAATTTAATTATTTGCATCAGTATATTTTTGCAGAAATTTCCAATAATCTATAATAAGGTTATTCACTTTTTATGACTAGGCATGTTAACCTTATATACATATTTTTTTTCGTTCTAGTTATTTATCCGTTCCACTTTTATTAACAAGGATTGTAACAAAATTAAATTGCATGCTACCTTAGTAGTTTGGACTTTTGTTATTATACATCCAAAAGTGATTTGTATCACTAATGTCTCTGCAGTCTAAATCTTCAGGTTAATTAATTCTTAACAGGCTATAACTTACTTTACATTTTCAATGTGTATTACCATGTCATTTACTTAATTCTCTACTAAACTGATACTTTTGATATCGTATCTATCTTTGATCATCAGTCTCCCTATTGCTAATCAATGTTTGTACTGCTAAAACAGTTAATTGGTGCATCAGTGGAACCAGCTATGTTTTTAATTACCGAACTTTTGAGAGGTGATACACTACAAAAATATTTGTGGAGCATTCGCCCAAAGCGTTTGGATCTGAAACTTGCTATAACCTTTGCACTGGATATTTGTCGAGCCATGGAGTACTTGCATGAAAATAGCATCATTCATCGAGACTTGAAGCCTAGTAATTCCATTTTCTTTCCATCTTATCAGTTTTCAGATTTTAATTCATTTCACGTTAATTGTGTCATTCTTTCACGGGTTAGCACTTTTATTTTATTCACATATAGATGCAATGCTCATTTTGAACTCCCTCTTTGCTTTCCAAAAACACATAAGAAACTAAGATTACCTATGAACTGATTTTGTGTATTTTGTGATTATATGTGGGAGGCAGCATAGTTTGAGCTAATTTGACCATATTGAGCGAGTTTGTTCCAGAATTTTAAAAGAGATTTAATAATTATCCATTTCAACTGCATTCACTAATGCAAGATTTTCTAAGCCTTGTTTCTTTTGTATCAATTAATTACCAGACTCTTTGTGGATTTTGCAGGCAATATACTTCTCACAGACGATAAGAAACGAATTAAGGTGGCGGACTTTGGGCTAGCCAGAGAGGAGATAATGAATGAAATGACCTGTGAAGCTGGCACTTACCGGTGGATGGCTCCTGAGGTATCTTTCCAATTCTTGTGTTCAAGCTTTACACGCCATAAACATTTTAATTTTGTGTAATTCAATCTATTTTTCAAATTAGCTATTCAGCAAAGAAGCACTGGGATTTGGAATGAAGAAACATTATGATCATAAGGTGGATGTATATAGCTTCTCAATAGTTTTTTGGGAGTTGCTCACAAACAAAGCTCCATTCAAGGGAAGGGGCAACATAACAGTCGCATATGCTGCTGCAGCCAATGTATGTTGTCTTACCACTATCTATCACATAGACTTGTCATTTTTCATACAATTATTACTCCCAAACTATAGGCTATGAACGAAATACTTCAATGATGCTTCTCTTACATTCAGAATGAAAGGCCCAGCTTGGAGAATATTCCAGAGGAATTAGCCACTCTCTTGCAATCTTGTTGGTCAGAGGACCCAGCACTGCGGCCAGAATTCACAGAAATCACGAAATATCTTAAACACTTCCTGCAGGGCCTTTGGCCTTCAGAGATGACACCTCCCAAAGTAATGGAGATTGAAAATGGCAAAACTGACATAGGAGAAGATTTCAAGAACGTTATACATGGAAAAAGGAAATCTGATGAGAGGGCGAAGAAGAAGAAGAAGCGCAAGAGCACTTCACCTAGTTTCCTTATATGTTTCGACAGCTGCTTATCTGAATAGCATCGTGGCATGTCAAACTCGTGTTTTTGGTGGTTATAAGGGCTTTGATTAGATTTGAATTTTATGTATATAATCAATTGTTTTCCCCTCAGTTGTCACTAGATAGCTCGGGTAGAATATAGGCTGTTCACAAGGAACTCATACAACAGAACTCAGCTTACAGAAGACAGACAAAGAAATGTAGGAAAAAAGAAAGCAATAGATTTTTTTTTTTCACTAGTTCATTTTTCTTGTAATTTGTTTTTCTTCTTTTATCTGTTATGTGCTCTCTACTGTCTCCCATTGGCATTACTCCTAAGGTTGATGACTTGATGTCTCAACTATCATCACAGCCACTTGAAAAGCTTTTCTACCTGTGATTTTATGACAAGTGAGATGTGTGTTGCTGGTTTTGACATTTTGAATTTAAAGTTGGAAAACCATAGAAAATGATATGATATTGACATTTTCTAAAAGGCCAAATACACCATTTCACCTCTGAACTTTCCAACTTTGACCTATTTCACCTCCCAACTTTCATTTTTTTCTATTACACATCTAATCTTCTATTTTTTTCCCATTTCACCTCTAAAGTCAAAGTTTTTATTCTATAAGGCACCTAACTTGCCACAGTGTCCAAGAGCGTGATTTCCACGCATTTTAACGCACGTGAAGATAAAAGATTGAGCGTGACATGTCTATCTAATGTATTTAAATGAAAAAAAATAAAAGGAAGGATTTAATTGTAATTTGAAGGCAATAAAAATTTACAGGTTAGGACCCTCTCTTCTTCTTCTCTCCACCCGACACCTCCATTTGCAACATCACCATATGCAACCTTCATGACCACCATCTGCCATTGTTGCCACACATATCCATCAAAATAGCAGCAAATTAAAAAAAAAATAACAACCAATAAAATTAACCCAAAAATATTGAAAACAAAGCAAATTTTTCCTCTAGCATTACATTAAGCAGTTGGTGAGCAAAATATAAAATCAGACATATCTAGTTATCCATATAATTCAAAGACAAAGTTCCTTCAAATTCTCTTCCTCCTTGCACTTCTTGAGTCTGGCTCGATGCTCGGTTAGACAATCATGGAAAGATGAGATTTTTAGCTGATAGCGACTGTGACGTTACCAGAAGATTCTGTTCTTGTTTTGATATCGTTGCTTGATGGGGCGGTGCCTGAGGAGGTTCTCAGCGTTACTACGGAGGATTTGAAGGTGTTGAATGTTGGCAGAGGACTAAGAAATTGGGCGCTGAAAGAGCAACCTGTGTTAACTTTAATCCACTCTTCTCCAGGAGGCACCTAACTAATCCACCTCTGGACATGACTTTTATCGGAATCATCCCACTGCCCAACCTGAACCAAAGCACCTGACTTTCATTACAAAACAAAAAGCCAAATCAACAATATGTACAATATTTGAAAAGACAACACTACCAACATATTTCCAACATTATCTTTCAAATTGAAAAATTACTATCTCATGAAAGAAACAAGACCGTGTTTATTATATTATACCTGAAGCAAAATCTTCCCAAGTGACATCCTCATTTGCCATCTACCACTAAAAGAAGCGACTAACTTATCAAAATTTTTAGGTGCAAACCCAAGTTTAGGCATTAACTTACTAATCTTTGCATCAACCTCATCCAGGTCCACAGCTTGCGCTCTCCTTTACAACAAATCAAACTCATCCAATAATCTACCCATGAGCTCCAAATCCTCCACAGATCCCTCTAAAGCCTTTTGCACCTTCTTTAACCTCCCAGCAATCTCCATTTCTTCCTTAAATGCACTTAAAAACTCTTCTTTAACAGTCCTACTTAAAGACACCTCAAATTCTTGACTCAAAAACGCTACTTTCATATTGAGTTTTGCTTTGATTACATTCCCAAAACCAGGTTCTTCTTGTCCTGTAATAATTCTCAATTGGGTAGTTTTCCCTGCTCCATTAACACCTACTAGTTTTCCTTGATATAAATGAAAAGACGTATGATCTGCAAACAGATTGATGAAATTGAAACTCATAAGAACCTCAGGAGTCAGCAATCAAAGAGAAACAATAAAGTAACAGTTCATTCTCTGCAAACAAGACGGCACAGATGTGGCAAGAATGCCAAAGAAAGGATTACAACAAAAAGAACAAGCACTGGACTGAGAGTAAAGAAAGTTGAAGCAGGCAACTACCAAGCTGGACATATCCCCCTCAGTTTGAATATCATTCTCTGCGGAAGAAGATAAACGGAGATCACCACCACTAGCTTTAATTTTCTTGATAAGCTTTGAAGATCGCCACCACTAGTTTTCCCTGCTTCATTAGAGTGTAAAATCAGCATCTTACAAGAGCATAAGGTGAATTAGGGTATTTAGAAAGCAGTGAAGTGGACAATTTGAGAGCATTCTTAAACTGACAAATCGCTCCCGATAAAGCAGAGGAATCAAATCAAACCAAACACAAAAGCAAAACCCCAAATCAATTCTTAAATTGGCTGATGTTGATGAGATATGAGAGCGAAAGAGGTGGGGAAGTGGGGATGGGAGGCGGTGGAATCATCGATGATCTGAATCGGTTTGGTTTTGTCTTTCGGCTTCTGTGTTGTCTACATATGAATTGGCCTTTTTTTTTTTTTAGGAAGCATATGAATTGGCTTAAAAAAAGGAAAAAATTAGTCATTCGTCCAGCTCGGCTTTTTTCCACGTCACAGAGCGATTTTCAAGCACGCGCCCCATTTTGCTTCACTAGAGGTGAAATGGGAAAAAAATAGAAGATTAGATGTGTAATAGAAAAAAATGAAAGTTTGGAGGTGAAATAGGTCAAAGTTGGAAAGTTCAGGAGTGAAATGGTGTATTTGGCCTTTTATAAAATGGCATTTGGACCCACTACATTTTTGTGTTCTAAGAGGGTTGCATATTTCTAAGGGAAAAGGTCCATTTTTAAAATTTTATTCATTAGTTTAAAATTTTAAATTTACGCAATAATTTTTAAACCTACACTATAATTGATAAATAAAATTTTTTTATTCAACTATTAAAATTAAATTTTAGGTCAATTATCAATTCACTATTTATGTTAACGAATAAATTCGGTCATTTTTTTGAATTTTATATCACTTGATTTTATAATTTTTAAAAATTTAAGAAATTTTTTTAATAATTTAAGAAAAATGTAAAAAAATTATTTTATAGGTTGAAAAACTTTTAAAATTTAATTATTAGGTTATATATATATTTCTCAAAAAAAGTATCAATTTATCCATTAAAATTAGGTTTTTATTATTTTATTGGACTTAATTGTACTAAAAAAAAGTTATAGGATTTGATTGTAATCAGTAAAGTTCCAATATGCTCCACTTTTCAAATGGTAGAGTTCCGATTGAAAAAAAAAAAAAAAATCGAGGTGTCAAAGTGCTCTTAGAGCACAAACCCAGAATGCAAATTGGACATTTTCCCTATTTCTAATAGAATTCATATCTACATTTGCTTAAATAGGTTGGTTTTATTTTGCAAGAAAGCAAATATTCAATTATTAGCCAAATGTTATTAAGTGTTTGAATGATGCTAAACAAGCTTGTGAGGTCTGAACCTAAATATTTAAGCCTCCTACATATTGTTAGTGATTGAGAATCGAGTCTTTATTTCTCTTTTAATATATATTGTTACAAAGAAATTACATTAAATAAAAAATATTAAATTAATTGATAAAATTTCATCAAATAATATTAAATATAGGTTTTGGGAGCCTATATAAAAATTCTATTTTTTTTAATAAATGTAACTTGAATAATCCTTTTTCTTTTTGGTATCATTATAAAAGAGATTCAATCGCAAGTGAGATCAGATATCGTATCTTACCACATTTTAGACATTAGATCAATAAGGTGCTATTTTTCTTGTTTTTCTTGATTAAAGGAGATTGAAAAAATGAGGTGGCAAAGATTAAAGACAAAAGAAATATGGGTAGTTGAGTTAATGTTAGTTTTACTTACGCTTTGTTTGGATGGGGGTTAGGGAAGGTGAAGGAAGGAGAAAGAGGGGGAAGGTGTGAAGTTTTTCTTGTTTGGGAAGGGCATGGTTAATTAAAGGGAGGTTTTGGAGGGGAAGGTCATACCATCCGTACAAGTTTTTGGATCATTTTCTTACACCTCAAATTGGGGTGTAAGCATGGTAAAGGAAGGGGACATCTTTTTTTTTTTTCAATAATGTCCCTAATTAAAATATAAAATCCAAAATTATTCTTTCCATCAATCTCACATTTCTATTTTTTTATCTTCTTCTTCTATTGGATATTATTATTATTATTATTATTAATTAAAATAAATATTATTTTAAGATTAATATTAAACAGTTAAAAAAATATTAAAATTATTTAAAATGGGTGTAAAAATATAAAAATAAGTGTAAACAATAAAAATAAAAAAATATTTAAAAAATAAATATAAAAAATAAAAAATAAAATCAATATTATTTTACATAACTGGGGGTATTTATGTCTTTTAAATACCTAACCCTATTAGTATAACCCTTACCTCACTTCACTTCTTCCCAAACAACAGTTAAGTAATATACCTTACCCTTCCTTACCTTTTCCATCCTTACCCTCCCTTACCATTCCTTAATAAACCATGACCTCACCCCATCCAAACAAGGGGTAAAGGTGAACGCCTAATCATGTCTTATTTCCATGTCCTTATGCATGGATGTATATAGAGTTGACATTGACTTTGTTAAGGTCATCAAAATCCTCGAATCTTACAGCGAAAGCATAGAAAAGTAGTCATAATCCGCGGCTAATAACGAGTAGAACATTGACTTTGGATTAGCAAAGTCAGTCAACGAATTATTATAGCATTTCTCTCTACTATAGTTAACTAGTACCAAAACATAAATTTATAAATATAGATAAAATAAATTAAAAGATTAAATTATATAATAATTGCTATGTAAATAAAATTTTAAAAAATAATAAATATATTTATAAAAAAATAATAGGAAAATGAAATATTTCTGCTTTTGAATGATTCAACAATTTTACTATCCAACCACGAGTAGCCCAAGTGCCTAAATGTGTGGACATTCAGTTTGAGGAGACCAGGAATCAAACCCCCCCCCCCCCCCCCATCTCCTTCTTTTGTGGTGTTGGGAATTAACCACTTGATTTATGACAAAAAAAAAAAAAAAAAAAACAATTTTACTATCCAACCGGTTTGAAAGTATTAACTCACAATGCTGCTTGGTTTTTGATGCTTGGTCCAAAACCACCAACTCATCATATCTAATTGGAAAGTCAAACTAATGCTAGTTGAACAACTAATTAAATAGAAAAAAATTTAAAAACCTAGAAGAAAATGGATAAATCTATCATCCTTAATTTAAGAAAATCATATTTTATAATTAATTTATATATTTAATTAATGATTAATTATTTTCTTAGTTGTTTTAATATAAGAGGGCGTTTGTTTGATAAAAAAAATGAACGATTCTGATTCTTAGTGTTTGGTTGACTAAAATTAATGTAGGAATGGGAATGTGATTCTCCCATCAATGGGAATCATCATTCTCCTCTTGTTCTTAGGGAATAACTTTTGATTCCTTTGGAAATCAAGTCAAATCAATTATAAATTGATGAAATATTTAAATATTAACATTTATTTTTAAAATTTATAAATGAAACATATAAATTAATAAAAAAAATATGCATTAAATGTTTGAAAAAAAAAATTATCAAAAAGTTAATAATTTTTTTAATTTTTTTAAAATTTATAAAAATATTTTTATAAATAAATATTTTACAATACACAATTATAATAATAATTTTTAATATATAAAAATAATTATAATGTTTATTTTTATATATAAAAAATAATTATAAAAATATTTTTTTATAAAAAAAATTTTAGTTATTAAATGATATTTAATTCTTATTCCCATTACCATTTCCTAGTAAAACCGAACACTTTTTTCAAATTTTCATTCATTTTCATTTCCATTCCGATTTTGATTCTGATTCCGGAGTACGAACCAAACGCCCCCTAAGACTTTTCAACAAAGTAATGGTACAGTACCATTATATAATTTTTCCTTTCGATGCTATCAACTATTTTTTTTTTTTTTTTTTTGAACAAGCTATCAACTATTTTGACAGGCTAAGCCTAGTCAATATGTCCTCTCAGCAAATTGACAATAGCCAATTGCCATTAACATAATTTATATGGCATTTGAACTGGGGGCCATGCCATTGATACTCACCGGAAGGTCATGAGACGTGATTGCTGGGGTAAGTAATGAGCATTCCTCTCTTTTTCACTGAAAGCGAGCCCACTATTGTGCCAACGAGGTGTACCCACAATAACAAAACTATAATTAATAAAACTTA